>CAUYQG010077842.1:0-17630 GCA_963574415.1 Tarsius wallacei | reverse complement strand
TTTTTTCTTTTCTTCTGTGTTTAATATTTTCTTAAGTGTTTCTTGTAGAGGTGGTCTAGAGGCAGTGTAAGAACTAAGGGATTGGATGTCTGGGAGAGATTTTACTTCCCCCTCACGATGAAGCTCAGCTTAGCTGGGTAGGTTATTCTTGGTTGAAATTGTTTATCTTTGAGAACTTTGAATATTGGGCTCCACACTCTCCTATTCTGAAGTGTTTCTGTACATAAATCTCCTGCTATTCTTATAGGTCTTCCCCAATAGGTAGTCTGACCTTTTTCTCTTGCTGCCTTTAAGATTTTTTTTCTTTTACACCTACTTTTTGTAGGCGAATTATTAAGTGTCTGGGAGTTGGCCTTCTCATTTATTATCTTGCAGGGGTTCTCTGTATCTTCTGTGTTTGAATTTTCGCATCACTGATGAGATGAAGGAAGTTTTCTTGAATGATTTCATGGAATGTTTGTTCCAGGGTGGTCTCTGTCTCTCTATCTGCCTCAGAAAGTCCGATTACTCTTAGGTTTGGCCTCTTGAAATAATCACTCATTTCTTGAAGGTTTTGTTTTGTCTTTTTAAGCTTTTCTATGTTTTTGACAATTTGGGTTAGTTCTGTATTTTGGTCTTCAAGCTCTGAGATTATTTCTTCTGCTTGGATAATTCTGCTTTCCATGCTTATTAGTTTATTTATTTCAATCATAGTATTCTTTACTACTGTTATCTGTTATCAACTCCTTCCTATTTTCTTCTCGTCTCTCCTCAAATCTTTTTATTCTCTCTATTAATGTCTTGATGTCTGGGTTTGTAGTACGTGACCAGTCATTCTGGGAGCTCTCATTTTTTGCATTCTGAAGTCTGTTTTCTCAGTGTGTGACCTCCCAGCTTTGTCTGTGTGAAACCCACAATCTTCTTTCATTTTTTCTTTATTTGTGCAGATTTTCCTCCCCACCTTTTTCCTCCTCTTTTTTAATTCTGTTGTTCAGGGATTGCAGGGTTGCTTTTACTTTTGTTTGCTCAATCTCCTATTCTTCCTTATGTGAATCCTCTATCTTTGTTAAATTCTGAGGCAGGACTGTGGGTTGGGTGCTATGCTTTTTTTTGCAGTTTTGAAATTTAATGGAAGGGGGGAGCTGTGATTCAAAATCTATCTGCAGATCCCAGTATCCACCGACAGGTGTATGCATACCCTGGAACCCTCTTCCCACTGCCTTGTGATCTCTCCATGCAGTGGGGGTGTAAGTTTGCTCCCTGAAAGCAAACTTAGGTAAGATAATGGAAAAGAATGGAACAGGGAAGTGGGGGAAAGAGGAAGGTGGAGAGAGAGATGAGTAAGAGGGATAACAGACAAACATAATGAGTACCAAATGAAAAGAGACACAAAGACATAAAAGAGTAAAACAAAAACTAAAACATACAGACAATCATACAAATACACAAGCCAGTCAACCTCCCTATTGGTTTACAATTCCCCTACACAAACAGGAGGTCTAAAGAAAAAAAAAAGAAATCATTAAAATAACAGAAACACTGCAATCACATAAACATTATCAAAAACAGAGAAGAGAAAAGAGAAAACAAAAAATAGTAAAACACAAAACAAACTGAGCAAAACAAACAGACAAAGAATAAAAATAAAAATAAAGTAAAAACAACCAATCAAGTTTGGTCAGATTGTTCTTGTGAGCCCAACGTCCTTTCCTCTCTAGATCTCATTGCAGGTTGATAGGGTTTCTTACAGCTAGGGTCATATCTGGGTTCAGTCGGTTTGCTGCATGTTAGGTCTACCACTCAGATCCAACCTGTCTGTGTCCGATCTAGCATGGGGGAGTGGTTTCTGTCTCTCCCCCTTTGATGCGATTACCATAGGTTCCAATTTGGAGACTGGGCAGAGCTGTGCGGAGCTGGGTGGGTGATGCTGTCTCTGCCTGGTCTTGGGACAGAGAAAATAGCTGCGGTGGGCACCTCTTTACTGGGCATGGGCCTCCTCCCTGACCCTCCTGGATCCTCTCTCTCCACCAATCAGACTCCAGGTTCCAGCTGATTTCTGTTCCCGCCACGGAGTGTGAGACAGCCAGGCACTGGAGGTCAGCATGCTGCAGGTGCCCTGGGCAGGGGAGGGAGCCAGTAACTCCGTGGGGCCCGGAGCGGAGGGTTGAGGTGACGGCACAGCAAGTGGGACCGGCTGCAGCAGTCACCCTCTGTGGAAGAAACGGCGGCGATGACAGCAGTGCATTTCGTGGCACTGGCTGCAGCAGCCACGCTTCACAGAGGTGGTGGTGGTGGCAGCAGCATGCAGAACGAACTGCAGCAGCCACCCTTTGTGAAGAATATTACAGTCTGACTTGTCCCTTCTCCATCTTGCCCGGAAACCCTTTAATGACATTTTAATTTTTTTCTCTATTTTATTTAACTGAATGTCTAGAACACCAACATTGTATTTTTTTAAAAAAGAATAGTCTATATTTGTGTTTGTCAGGAAAAAACACAGTTGAGCTTATGATTGCTTCTGTTCTATATTTCTGAATTCTGATAACTATAAAAAGTACTAAGTCTGGAAGAATATTCAGTTTGTGTATTTTAATCTTTTAGTTGAAACAGAAGATTTGCCTCAGTAATTAATGTCTTACTATTTGTCTGTTCTTCCCAGCACCTGCCTTATTTCTCAGCAAAAAAGTGCTGAATGTTGTTTGAGGGATTAGATGTGTAAATAATAGAAGAATCATACAAATATGTTAGGTACTGTTACTTTTCTATGAAAAAAAGTTACAAGATCAATTATTATTGTGAAAATGTTAAACATAGAGACATCATGCAGTGGTTAATTCAATTTTAACTTTTCTGGGGGTTGAGATCTCACTTCTAGGCTGGGGTGTAGTAGTACAATCACAGTTCACTGCAGCCTTGAATTCCTAGGCTGACATGATTCTCCTGCTTCAGCTTCCTGAGTAGCTAGGACTACAAGTGCATGCCACCATTCCCAGCTATTTTTTAAAAAATCGTCTTGTAGGAACAAGGCCTCATTATATTGCCCAGTCTCCTCTTGAACTCTTGGGTTCAAGCAATCTTCCTACCTCTATTTCCCAAAGTACTGGGATTACAGGCATGAGACACTGCACCCAACCAATGATGGTTAATTTTATATTTCAACTTGACGGGGTTTATGCCCAGATAGCTTGTAAAACATTATTTCTGGATGTATCTGGGATGGTGCTTTTGAAAGAGATTAGCATTTGAAGAAGTGGGCTAAGTAAAGAATATTGCCCTCACCAATATGGGTAAGCACCCTGTAATCTGTTAAGGGTCTGGAAGAAAACAAACAAGCAAAAAATGGAGAAAGGGTGAGTTCTACCTCTCTCTTCTTGAGTTGAGACATTCATCTTCTCCTACCTTGAGACATCCAGAGCTCCTGGTTGTTTAGCCTTCAAACTTAAATTATACCACTGGTATTCCTGGTTTTCTACTTTGCATACAATTAATCATGGGAATTTTGGCTTCCATAATCATGAGAGAATCCTCATAATAATCTCCTCTATATATGTATTCTGTTGGTTCTGTTTCTCTGAAGAACCTGACTAACACACATCATAATGAAGAAATATTAACATTACAAACTTACTATTGAGAATTCTGTGGTTCTTGAAGGTTCCTTGCCCATCAAACATCACTGTAAAATGGGGGGCTCAAAACTCAGTTGCAGTCCTCTGAAATGGAGGGTGCTTTTTGCATAAAGCAAATAGATTTTGATTTGAAAGTTAAGATACTGATTTCCCAGGACCAATCTTAAAGAATGTGAAATTTTAAGTCCTTGTTAGCTGCCAACAATTTTCTTAGGTTGCTCTTGGGTGTGACTTTAAGCAAGAATAAAACATGCACCCCGTTTTCACCTTGAGAACAAACATGATACTAATTAGCTGGTCCCTTACTGAAAATACCTTTAATACATAAAGATAGATAAGTTAGAAATGTGATATAAGTTGGTGTCTGTTTGGTTGCTGCTGACAGTTGTGGTTCTCATTTTCTTAAGAAAAGAGATAGGCCGGTTGTGGTAACTCATGCCTGTAATCCTAGTAATTTGAAGGGTCAAGGCAAGAAAGTAGCTGGAGCTCAAGAGTTTGAGACCAGCCTGGGCAACATAGTGAGACTTTGTCTCTGCAAAAAAAAAAAAAATTAAATGGGAGTTGTGGTTAATGCCTGTAATCCCAGCTACTTCAGAGGCTGAGGTGGTGGAAGGATTGCTTGAGCCCAGAAGGTTGAGGTTGCATTGAACTGTGCTCATGCCTCTGCACGTTAGTCTTGGCAACAGAGTGAGACTCTGATTCAAAAAACAAAAAAACAAAAAACCGAAATAAAGCAAGGCAAACTAAGTTGGATTGGAAGTAGAGGCTAAGAAATTCACCTTAAATGTCTCAGGAGAAAAATACAGAACTATAAGGGGCTGTGAATACTTTGTTCTACAGACTTCTCAGTGAGAAGATGGTTCAGAAGAAATAAATTAAAATTAGAATGTGTTAAGCTGAAGGTATCATTGAGCAGGCGTATGGTTATAAATCAAAATCATTTATATTTCATGAGAAGAATTTTGTTTCCCTTGAAGCAAGGCTGATTTATGCCAAAATATTTCATTCATAGTACACTAATGGTGATCATTTTATATCATTGCTTAGTAAGGTTATGGCATTTAACCCAAAAGAACGAGACTAGTGATGAGATTCTCTAGATAAGAGGAAAGCAGTGCTTTTGAGTGAAATACATAAATAATAAAAGGCAAAACTATTTCTTAAGACAATAATCTACACAAATTTGGTGCATATAGTATTAGTTACCTGTATCTTAAAGTCTCACATGCTACCTGTAAACATATCAAAATAGGTTATAATTTAAACTTTGTGTTTAGTATTATTTAAAGCATATTTTGGACATAGAAAACAATTTAAATTATAAAGTTAAATTGAAAAGTGATAAGATGATAAAAAATTTTAATATGATAATTATTCAAGAGTTATTGTTTGTGTGCATATAGTATACATGACTGAATATGAATAAGCTATTATCGCTCCTTTCTTTAAAGCAATATGTCAAAAAAAGAGGAGAAAAACATCCAATGTTGAATTATAGTTATCATATATCACTTTTTGATAAGGAAAGATGTCATAAATATTTCAAGTTATGAAATTCATTATCTTGCATCTGGTTATGTGTCAGAGACCTGTATTTCCTATGGATTAAAGAAGAACATCATTTTTGGCTAAACAAATTTATAAAATAATGTGGCTTAGGCAATGTGTGTAAACTGTAAGAAAATAAGGAAAGTTTAGTGAAAATGTGAAATAAAAATGTCTCAGAGCATATGATCTAATTGAAAAGATTTAAAAGATGGTAATAGGGTCTGTTCACTTATTTGTATTTTCTTAAATTGTCAATGAGTTTTTTCACAGTAATAGATATGATAAAGTAATATAAATTTAGGAAAAAAGTAAGAGCAAGTCTATGATGTAAATATTGTATAAGGGACCAAGTTGCCAAGCATAAAATACAATTAGAATACAAAGAATAATTTTTCTAAATGTTGTAGTTTTTTTAGTCTGTGTCTTTATTTCTGACAATAAAAAAAATTTGGGTCTAACAAGTATCCCCGCGCGTGCGCGCGCGAGAGAAAGAGAGAGAGAGAGAGAGAGAGAGAGAGAGAGAGAGAGAAGGAGAGAGAGAAATTATTCACTTACATTGTTTACAACATTTCCCTATGGAGAACTGACCATACAAATGAATGGAAAATGGTCAGACCACATATGAAAATAGAACTCTGACCCAACAACCAGCCTGGGAACCCAAACAAGCTCTGCAGCAATTGGGTCAGAACAGTCACGATTTGGTCAATAATTTCCAGCTTTTCTAATTTTTGTCACTCCCTCTCTTCCTCCCATTTAGCTCAGGACCAACCAGAGAAAGCCAAATGTGCCTCTAAGCCAGTAACATAGGAAGCCTCATTTTGTGCTTGTCCACCTCCTGCTTCCCCAAGTCAACAACCTCCATCAGAGCTTCCCTAAAGTCTTCCCTTTTTTTCACTGGGAAGTTTCTCTTCTTCCCTGCCCTCCATAAATCTCTGCCAAATGTGAGTGATGGTAGGTAACTCCCTTGATGCAGCATGTTCTGAATAAATTGTCTCTGTTTCTTCTCAGTTGGTTGGTCTTTGTTTATGTCTATATCTAAAATCTTTAAGAAACTTATATTCATTTTGACTATATATCCACAATCCACTTATAGCAGTGGTATTAAATAGCTTCATTTTGGACTTAGTGTTAGAGTCATTAAATAATTAATTCTTTCATTTTTAATTGCAGCCACAAATTAAACATAAGTAAGAATCTACCTCTTTCTGAGTTCTTCCCTCTGTATTTTATCTTGAGGAGTTGTATGGTTGGTTGTCTTTCTTCTATGATTAGATATCATGTATGTCTGATTAGATAGAATCACTAGGGTTGCGTGAAAAGTAATCACTCTAGCTGGATTCAAATAATTTATCTTCATTTGTCTGGGCCTCTTATTTATCATCTATAAAATAATAATATCAGTCTATGTGATATATAGTTTATTTCTTTTTACAACTTTAAAATTTATATTCCAATAGTATATTCCATACTCATTTTGTTCTTTTATTTTTTCACTTAAATATCAAAAAGTACTATTTAGAGAAATGTCTACACCTCTAAAATCAATTTAAAATCTTTAGTATAAAAAATTCAAATTATTACTGTTTGATGAAATAGACTCTAATTGGTCCTATCAAGGAGTCACTCCTTTAATCAATGCCCACACTCACACTATTACTATCATGCTAAAACACAGATATTATCTAATATTCTACCCAATTTAAACCTTTATGAGACCACTTTGTGCACAATAATTTCAAAACTTTTAACATTATAATAATTATTCATTAATGTACCTATCTTGCCTACCAGGACAGAAGCTTCATAAGTGCAGAGATTTCATTGTGCTCCTTGTTGAATTCATAAGACCGATCACAGAATGGAAAATTAAATAAGTACTCAGAAATCATTTAAGGGATGAAGGAGTGGAGGATAAATTCATCTCTGAATTTTAACAGGATTTGAAAGTGCTCTCCAATTAGTGACATTGGATCAGATTTCTCCTTTAAACAGTAGACTTAAATGTAAATTTATCATCTACATAGTAATCGAATTTCAAAGAATTTTTTAGTATAAAAATGCAGACTGAAAATAAAGCCCATTGATATTTTGATCTTCAAAAATAGTTGAAGTATGTTCTTGGCCTTGTTAGTCTATTCCATGATATTAACAATACTCTGAAATAAGTAAGTGATACTAAGCTCATCATTAGCATTTTGAAATGTCATTGTGAATATTTTCTCCAAAAGTATATTTTATTTGTTTTCCTGAATGGATTTCATCAATATTAAATATTACATACATTGGAAACAAGTTATACAATTAGTTATTTGCCTAGTTATTCATGATATTGATATAATAGAACATGTAGCTAAATAATGCTTTAGGAAAAAGATACTTTCAGGTCCATTTTCCAACATGTTCACATAATTTTCAGTAAGAAAGTTAAAGTAGTTGTGCCAATGATGAGAAAATATTTTTGAGGAAACATAAAGTAAACCCAAATAAGTCAGCTGTAACCCTCAAATATAGAAAATATAAAAACAAATAATAATTGGGATATTTTATTCTGAAACAAATATGTAATGAATTCAAAATTAAATCCATATTTAAACCACATATTAAATATGAAAAATAAAGTTGTCATATTGATTAGCTATAAGCTTAAACATAATCACAAGAAATTGTTTATTATAACAATTGTGTAAATATTTATTTTTCTGAAATATTCCAAATGCTCTATTTTTTAGTTCACTAAAAATGTTAAATGTTTCTTATGATATTCAAAATCATTTTTAAGATTTTGTGAGATTTTTATCTCCTCAGTGGCACAGTTAAGTAGAAATTATGCTGTTAGGCTATTATATACAAATAGAGAGTGAATTCTTAATAGCAAAAATTTATTTTTATCTGAATCTCCCAGCATCTACCAATGACAAGATATCAAGTTAAAAGGGGAAAGTGAAAAAAAAAAAATGTAGAGGCAGATGTTTTGTGGAAGAAGAACTTGTTGCTTATCTCCTTACACTTTTTTTTTTTGCTACTCTTCACCTCTATCATAAAATGAGATTTTTAGAACTAAAAATACTAAAATACACTAACATTAAAAGGCTCAAAATAAATTTTTCTTATCTTTCTTCCCTCAGAGTGTATATTAAATCTTGTTGGTTTGATTTTGTTAATATTTTTTCTTCTGATTCGGGAAATATGACACTTCATCAAGAATGCTGTGTGTGTTTTCTCCCATGGCAATAGATATTATTCCTCTTCTGTTGTTTATATACCCAAATTAAACGTATCCAATTAATAAAACTTTCACACTAACATTAGCTCAATCAAACATTAGCTCAATCAATCAAATTTCCAAAAGTTTTTATTTGTTGTTAACCTACCTACTTTTCATAATTAAAACACTCAATTCATTCTCATTTATTCTCATTGATTTACTATAAGAATATCTTCTGAAAATTGAGAATATATTTATATTTTAGTTTTCTTTTTTTTAACCTTATGTCTTTTGTCATGGTTTGTATATAAGATACACATAAAACACAAGATATAAAGTATATTTTAAAAGTTTTTCATATAATATATGCTATAATAAACAGAAAAGTTATAATCTATATGAACTATTAGATTCACCAAGTGACCATATCCACTATTAGTATATATGGATAAGTAAACAAAACCAACCATTTGGAAGAGTTAGTCTTTTTCTGAAAAGGTATTTTCTATCTATTGGCACACCATTGTGAACAGGTGTCACAAAATGTACGAAGACATATGGAGCCAATGTGGCAAGGCTGTCAGAAGATATAGACTTCCCTGCACTCTTCTAGCTTAGCAGATGTCGTAAGGAAAATTCTGCAAGATGCCTTTCTTAAACTCAGTATTACCTGGTTCTTGGGTTGCTGCCTCTGCTGCCAAGGGTGCTACCAATCCTTGAGCAGGCAGTATGCCACAGAAACAGATGGGCACAAATATGAGACACCACAATATAATCCCAAAAGTGAAATATGTGTTTCTCAAGATTGTTATCTCAGGTGAGAACATTAAAATGATTACTATGTTTGAAGTAAGTATATTCAGCAGTGGCAAATGCAACTTACTTGAAAAAGAAAAAAAAACTAAAGTAAAAAAAAGAATTATAAAACCTTTTTTATATAACCCTATTGCTACAAGTTTCCCTGTTTCTCAGAGTACTAACAACATGTGTTTTTCTTCCATATTTTAAGTCAATTATTCTGCTAAGGAACTTACTATCACTTAACACACAAGGGATTAAGGGGTATCCCTTAATCCCTTGTGCTTTCTTGACACCTATACTACTTCCCACATCTCTTTTTACACCTATATCTCTTTCATTATCTTGCTCCGTTTGAGTTCATAAAACATAGTACTAACAATATCACTTTTCCATACAAATAGCTTTCATTTTTCTGACTGGTCTATGGTCTGCACACATGTGGAAACTTTTGTTACAATCCAACTGCAATAAGTAGGGACAGCTACCATGCCATATGAGTTAGTAAGTTCTCAGCACTCCTCTGATTTTTTTACCATTCTATCTTGGAGGTTTCCTTCTTTACTATTCTGTTGTTGTTGCTTTTGAAAGTCTTTTCATCCTTTGTTTAACTGAAACGCTGTTATTTTTTGACCAAATTAACCCATCCCCTTTTTTCTGTATTCTCACCATATTTTTTTGTTAGAATGAAAAAATTATTATTTCATTTTCCCTTGCATTGTAAGTATTTGTTTAGTACTTCGCTTTCTCTGCACTCAAAATGTAATCATACTTTGCAGGGACATTGTTTAGCTAAACTTTATATTCCTAAAATTGTAAGGCAGATTGTTGGTATGTATTGGAGAATTTCTGAATGTTTTCTTACTGGTATGATTTGAGTAAAGCATATTTAAATGGACAATGATGTTTTAATTATTGTATGTGAGAAATTTCACAAGATTTTCAGACATGGACTTTTTATAATATTAAAGAGATCTCTAAAAATTGTATAAGCATATTCATCAATTTGAATTAGCTTTAATAGGTTGAGGGCTAAAATCCACCAAAAACAGCCATAACGGCATTTAACTCAGGGTTACTATTAAGTATTTGATTGATTTTTGGCATGAAATTGAAAGCATCCACATTGTGAAAATGGAAACTATCTATGAAATACAAAGTAATGAGAAGTAAGTAATTTAATATTCCCTAGTAAGCACAGCAATTCAATCAAAAGGAAGAAAGATAAAAAAGTTTATTACATAAAACTAATGAAGTCACTAAAATGTTATAACAATCTCTATGATTTGCAACTTGGAACTTTTCAAATTTGAAGAACCAAAATATATTTTATATATTGATTTTCTGTATGTTTTCTGTATCTTATCTTATAAATTCTGACTATAAGCAAAGCAGTAGACATTGTTTCTCCATGTGAAAGTCGAAAAATCAGTATCAGTTCCCACAAATATATCTGATTCTCGAGCTTTTACACCATTGCTGCCTCTGCATGAAATCTAACTCCTCAATCTACAATCTAGTTTCAATAAATTTTTTTCCAGACTTGCAACTTTTTTGTTTATATTATTTATTTATTATTTCTTTAATATTTTATTTTAAAGATGTGAGGTACCAGTCAGGATTAAATACATAAGTGGTCTATGTACAGGTGAATTTTGGGCCTCCCACTGGTCCTTGCTTTCCCTGGTTTAGGATCAGGTACCCTTACCAATGTGATGTGATGTACCCCCCGCCCTCCCCCCCACCCCGGCTTTGCAGTGTCCTGCTACTGCCAATCCATTTCTTCTAATATTATGATAAATGTTCAGGGTCTGCCTATGAGTGAGAACACGTGGAGCTCAGTTCTTTGTTTCTGTGATAGATCACTGAGTATGATAGACTTTAAATCCATCCACATTGCTGTGAAGTCCATAGTTTTGTCCTTCTTTATGGTAGTATAATAGTCCATCATGTATATGTACTGCCTTTTTTTTCATCCAGTCCACCTTTGATGGACAGCACGATTGGTTCCATGTTTTTGCTATTGTGAAGAGTGCTCCAATATTATTGTTATTCTTTTCAATGGAGACAAAGTCTCACTATTGTGCCCAGGCTGATCTCAAACTCATAGGCTCAAACAATCTTCCTGCCTCGGACTCCCAAAGTGTTGTGATTACAGGTATGAGCCAGTGTACCCGGTCACCTGTAATATTTTAAGGCTATGTTTTCACCGTGTCTTCTACTTTCCTTTATTAGTGAAACAATTATTTTATTTCTGCCCCAATATATGGAAATAATAATCTTATTCAAAACATTCAGGCTATCCCAAAATTATTAGTTTTTTTAACTTTTAAAAACTAAAATATGTGGCAGTACTTAAATACATCTCACATTTAAAAATATTGTGAAACTCTTAGTTGCCAAGCTTTTCATACTCTTAGGTAGTATCTACAAACCTGAGTGATGTTTTGCTGAAGTATCTACAACATTTATAGAAACACCATTATTAATGTTATAATTTCAAAAGGAATATTCAAAATTTGAATTTAAAATCCAGATTTCTGGTGGCCTGAAAATTGACACTTACTTTAAAACGTTGCTATTAGTTAAAATAGGTAGAAGAAATAAGACAACTGGTTCCCCAAGTGACTGTGTGATTAGCTGAGGTGGAAAAACATAAAATAGTGCTATCAGAGAAAAAATAAATACTAGAAAAAGATATTTACAAATAAGTTCTCCAAAGCAAGTGATGGATTGGGGATGGTGGTTCATGCCTGTAATCCCAACACTTTGGGAGTCTTGCTGCCACAAATTAATTTAAAAAAAAATTAGCCGAACATGGTTGGTGCACTGGTATGCTCAGCTATTCAGGAGGCTGAGGCAGAAGGATCACCTGAGACCAAAAGGTCGAGGCTGCAGTCAGCCGTGATCATGCCACTGCACTCCAGCCTGGATGACACAGTGAAACTCTAACTCAAAAAAGCAAAAACAAACAACAAACAAAAAACAGTGAGTGATATTGTAGGAAGAAAATAACAGCAGTAGAAATAATTTCCACTACAGGCAATAAACAACTTATTTAAACAGAGACAGCAAATAACTCCTGTGAAAATGTGTATAATTTTCCCTTCTAAATTATGAGCGTTACAAAACATTATATGTAATGTTTTGTAAAAACATGATATTGGCAGAAAGTCAACATCCTGTAATGTGAAAACGATGGTACTTTAAAATACTGTATAAACAAAACAATGAATGAAAATAAATATTAGTTGTAGCTTCCAAGTATTCATTGCTTACTATGTAGTAGGCTGTGTACCAAAGACATTAAATACCTTCATGTATCTAATTCTGTAATTAGTCTGTGAGGTTAGTGTCAGACACATAACCCCACATATACATTTTATAAATAAAAGTACAGACTCAGAGAGTCTAAGAAGCATACTCAAGAAAATGTGACTAATAAATTGGAGTGGTAGAATGTACATCTTTGTTTTTTTTTAATGTGCATCTTTAGTGGAATATATTGTAAGAACAAAACAGAACAGCAAAGAAGTTTTGGTGTTTTCAGTAATTATATTGTTAGTAATGGCATTGGTGTGGTTATTAAGAAGATTAAATATATGTGTGTATATATTCAAACAATTATGCTGTTGTTAGGAGCCAAGATTTTTAGCATAGCAAGATACGAAAATATAAAATAAAAGTATTAAATAAAAAAGGAAATACGTATTGATTTATTGATTCCAAAACTTCACCACAAACCTAAGAGATATATGCACAAAAAATATGTTTGCCTGCAAAGAGTTATTCATTTTTCTGAGTGCATTTGGAACAATAATGCACTAGCAAAGACATGAAGGTTGTATACTCAAACTATTGCAATTAATTGTATGTTTAATCTATTTATAGCAGTGAAAAGCACATAGTAAAACCAAAAAATATTATTATTTTTTGAGTTGGAGTCTCACTCTGCTGCCCACACTGAAGTGCAGTGGCACGCTCCCGACCACCGCAGCCTCAACCTGCTGGTCTCCAACGATGCTTCCGCCTCAGCCTTTCAACTAGCTGAAACTATAGGTGCACACTACCATGCCTGGCTAATTTTTGATTTATTGTAGAAACGAAGTCTCACCAAGTTGCCCAGGCTGGTCTTGAACCCACGGGCTCAGGCAATCCACTAGCCTCGGCCTCCCAAAGTGCTGGGATTACAGACTGAGCCACCGAGCCTGGCTTTAATTTTTCTTATCGATGCAATACCGAACACTTGAAAATGCAAGATTAAAAAGAAAGAAAAGTCTTGATTGGGCCATACCTGTGAAAAGGTAGATAACTAACATAAAATCTATTTCAGTTCCTTAATTATTAAGTTCAGTTGGGTTGGATGATCAAAATGAATAAAATACAATGCATTCATTATATTCAGGGTTATTTATACTCAGCTTATTTCTTTGCAGTAACAGCAAAGTAATCCAGGTTAGTGTTACCTCTGCTTAGTTCTAAATAAAACTGATTGATGTGGGGAGGGTGCGAGGTGTCAGATGAAGGACGATGTCACAGCACAGGGCAAGCTTAGTCTTCTGCTTGAATGTCATGTGCTT
Organism: Tarsius wallacei; assembly: GCA_963574415.1. Taxonomy (NCBI): domain Eukaryota; kingdom Metazoa; phylum Chordata; class Mammalia; order Primates; family Tarsiidae; genus Tarsius; species Tarsius wallacei. Next base: position 3,888 of record CAUYQG010077842.1, on the reverse strand, counting down.
GTCCAGTTTTGGTGGTAGGTGAATAAATCTTCAATTATGACAGTCTTCCTACATTTAATCTACTCGATATTCAGTTTCTCAAAATTTTATGGATGAATTTTCTTGAAGCTATACTATTAATATTATATGTATAACATAGTTATTTCTACTAGAGAAAATTAGTTATTACTTTTAATTATCAAAATACAATATTAAACTCATTTAATTTTATTATGATCTCTAGCGTAGTGTTTCTCAAGAATATAAGAGGATTTCTGCACTTCCTTGACTCTAAGACCAAGTACGAACACAATGGATCAGAGTTAAAAAGAGGGCTGTTAGAATTTCCTTGAAGAATGTAAAAAGACTCAATTTTTGCTACCATGGCAGTGAAGTAAATTTGGGGTTATCCACTGTGGGAGTAGCAAGGTTTAAGGTGAAACATTCAAAAAGCTTTTCTTTCAATACAGCTGTTGTTCTTTTGATCCTTTCTGGGGAATAGAAAAAAAGGAAGGAGAAAAAAAAAGGCGTGTTATGCTGAATATAGCAAGAGCTCCAGACATAACCAGAATTGCATTGCATTACATCTGTCTCATTAAAAGATATAAATATCCCACAACTGATGATTTGACAGTAGTTGAATGGTAGTCAAGTGTAAAATGTACTAGCTATATATTTTTTTACTCAAATGACACGAGTAGCACAGCATTCAGTGCACTAGATGTAATCAATTTTATGAATTTCTTTAACAAGTGAAATAGTCTTACAACGAGATACATACTGGCCACTGTTCCTTCAAGTGATATGCTTTCTAGATAGCAAACAAATGACCGTTTTTTTTAATGATTGCTATTGTACTTTCTGTAGTAGTAACAAAGCATATTTAGATATTCTGTTATTGATGCTGAAAATAAAAATAATCAGACCACCTACTGCTTTATTTTATAATCTGTAAACAAAATTTACTTTACTTTTAGCAAATCTGTGTTGTAAACTAGCTCCTACATCCAATGGGGGAATATTTCAAAGGATAAGTGGTGTTCACTATAAGCTTAAAAATCAAAAAAGTTACACTCATCTAAATTCCCATTTCAATTAAAAAAATCCATTTGAAAAGAGAGTGGTTGCAGTCCTTGTTAGTCCTTTTTTTTTCTCCTTCCTTTTTTTCAAGCAAGACTAGACTCCTCAGCTCTGACAAGACTTACCTTTCTACTGGAATCAGCTCTCTTTTTGTTATTCCAATTTTTTTTTCTTTCCTTCCATATAAAAAAGGGAAAATTGTAATAGCTTTAAAGATCTTGATAAACTTAAATACTGATAGACTTAAATACTGATAAACTTAAATACAGATCTTAAACACTGACTGGCAGACGGGTTGATGTTTTCTACAAAAAGGTTAAAATGAAAATACATTAGAGGAACGAAGGGAGAAATGGAATTGTTCGTGTCCAGGCAGAAAGATCATCTGTTGAGATAGCATGCAAATGTATATGTAAGGGACGTGGATATTTTACACCAAAACTCCTCATTGAGGTCAAGGTTACTCTGGAGCTGAAAAAAGACACATTGAGTTTCACCTTTCCAGCAAGTTGTGATCTGTATTTGTATCGCTGTGACAGTGTGCTTGCAGGCAGAACGCGTGAGTATGTTGTAAGGCTGTGTCAGAATTTGGTAGAAAAGTAAAGAATTCTATCATGAAGTTGTCTTCTCTGTGTAATTTCTTTTTTTTTTAATTTCTGGGTTTTATTTATTTGTTTATGTTATTTATTACTGATTTATTTATTTGTAGAGATGAGGTTTCACTATGTTGTCCAAGCTGGTCTCAGAATCCTGGTCTCAAGCAAGTTTTCCCTCCTCAGCCTTCCAAAGTGCTAGGATCACTATCATAAGCCACTGTGCCTGGTTTCTCTCTTGTTTTTGTTTTCTTTTCTTTTCTTTTCTTTAATACCTTTTTTTTTTCTTGATTCACACTCTGTTGTCCAGGCTGGAGTACAGCAGCATGATCATTGCTCACCACAACCTCTTATTCTTGGGTTCAAGAGACTCTCTTGCCTCAGCCTCCCAGGGAGCTGGGACTACAGGTGTGCACCACCATGCATGGCTAATTATTTTTTATTATTTGTAAAGACAAGTTGCTATGTTGCCCTGGCTGGTCTTGAACTCCAGGGTTCAAGAAGTCCTCCTGCCTTGGCCTCCCAAAGCACTAGGATTGACGGCATGAGCCAGTGCGTCCAACCTTATCTGTATAATTTTTTCAGACAGTACAGAAATAAAGAGGCAGTATAGAAATTCAGAGGCCTTTCAAAAATTACCTTTTACAAATGCTCTCAATATTTGGGAGTATAGGATGCCTCTTGTTGGCCACTGCTGCAGTTTCCAGCAGGCTTTCACCAATTACATGCAGTTGAGATTTGATTTTGCCATATCTAAGGTCTGTACCTAGTGCCTCTCAGTCCCTGTCCTAAGGCTTCTCTGATGCTGCTGGATAGTATATCTGCAGGAAGGCTTTTATATTCTCACATGAGTATCATGCAAGTGTAGCACAGTTAATGTTCCTTGAAGGACTATCCTTGACTAATGGGAGACAGAAGACGAAGGATAAATTATTTTCTTTATTGTTCCCTGGAAAAATAGTTTTAAGATGCATAATTATTCTCAGATCTGCCTGTGAGATTGTGCATTAAGCACCTGCAGTGGTGGCCAATTCAATAATTATGTGAAAATGGTGTTTTGGTTTTGTCCTTTTTCCCTAAGACAACTTTCATAATAAATGACTAGTCTAGTAGCCTTTCTATTAGAACCTACTAGTCACTGCTTTTGGAGAACTCCAGGTAAGTTCATGAGTGCAACTTGTTAGAGTAAGTGATAGCATTTATTTCTAGTTAATAACTTTTTCTTAACTCTTTATCTGGAAGTTAAAGTGTTTTATATCTGAAAATCTATGCATATCAGTAGCTTTTGTTTATTTGGTTGTTTGCTTTTATGATTATACCATCAGTCCTCCATATATGCAAGTTTCACATCTGCAGATTCAACCAATCTTGAATTGAAAATATATTTAAAAATAACAATATAATAATAAAAATAATACAAATCAAAAACAATACTGTATAATAACTATTTATATCGCATTTACATTGTATTAGGTTTAATAAGTAATATAGAGATGATGTAAAGCTTATGAAAGGATTGTGTATGTTATACATAAATACTACCAGCATTCTATTTTATTTTTCTATTTTAAAACTGTGGGGTACAATTCAGAGTTAGATATACAAATGTTAATTATGCAGGTATCCTTGTTGATGAGGTTTAACCCTCCCTCACTGCCAGTTTCCCTCAACTGCCTATCACAATCCCACTCCCCTGGCAGTTTCCCATTACTGCTAATCCTCTTCTCACAGTATTATGATAATTGTTCAAGGTCTACTTATGAGTGAGAACATATGGTACTCTGTTCTTTGTTTCTGTGATAGATAACTGAGTATGATGGATTCTAAATCCATCCAAGTTGCTGTGAAGTCCATATGTTTGTCCTTTATGACTGCATAATATTCCATTGTGTATCTATATCACTTTTTTTTAATCCAGTCCAGCTTCGATGGGCAGCATGATTCTTTCCATGTTTTTGCTATTGTGAATAGAGTGGCAACGAACATGTGTGTGCAGGTATCTTCTTTTGTAGAATGATTTGAGTTCCTCTGTGTATATTCCTAATAGGGTGATTGCTGGGTCAAATGGAAGGTCAATTTCTAGTTCTTTCAGAAATTGCCACACTGTCTCCCAAAGAGGTTGCACTAGTTTGCACTCCCACCAGTAGTGTAGAGAGGCATTCCTTTTTCTCAACATCCTCGCCAGCATCTGTCGTTGTTTGTTGTATTAATGATGGCCATTCTTACTGGGGTTAGG
>CAUYQG010077840.1:0-56219 GCA_963574415.1 Tarsius wallacei | reverse complement strand
AAACTGCTAACCCAAGATCAAGCAGAGTGAGAATTAATTAGATAGGACTAAATAAGTTGACTAAGAATACTTCCGAGTCTTCTGATTTCTATTTGGAATATTGCTGGTTCTTTAACATTCTGTTTTTTAAATATAAGGAATCCTTTCCCCCCACCCCCTTTTTTTTTTGAGGTGAAGTCTCACTCTGTCGCCCAGACTGGAGTGCAGTGGCCGCTCCCGGCCACCGCAGCCTTGACCTGCTGGGCTCCGGCGATCCTTCCACCTCAGCCTTCCAAGTAGCTGGAACTACAGGCGCGCGCTACCACGCCCAGCTAATTTTTTTGATTTATTGTAGAGATGAGGTCTCGCCAAGTTGCCCAGGCGGGTCTCGAACCCTCGGGCTCAGGCAATTCACTCACCTCGGCCTCCCAAAGCGCGGGATTACAGGCTGAGCCACCAAGCCCGGCCCTCTTTTTTCTTAAGATATCTGTAACTCATAACAATTTATTAGGCTGGGCACAGTGGCTCATGCATTTTGAGAGGCCAAGACAGGAGAATTGCTTGAGCCCAAGAGTTCAAGACCAGCCTCGGTAACATAGCGATACTTCATCTCTAAGAAAAAAAAAATTAGCCAGGCATGGTGGTGCACATTTGTAGTACCAGCTACTTTGGAGGCTGAGGTGGAAGGATCACCTGAGCCCAGGAGGTCAAGGCTGTGGTGAACCATGATCATGGCACCGCACTCCAGCCTGGACGACAAAGTGAGACTCTCAAGTCAAATATTATATTTTCCCTTTGGAAACAGAAATGAAACATTTATCTTTTCTCTCTGCCTAATCTCTCCAGAATTCAGAAACTCTTAAGTATTCTCATTTCCATGACAATATAATTATTTGCATGAGTTCGATTAAAAAACAGTTTTCCTTGTAACAGAACATAATTGTAAAAATTATATTATCAAGACTTTGAATGGAATGTCGCATTTGAAAATGATATGTAGAATCAGACATGACCAGACAGCTTTAAGGAACTAGGGTTGACTTTATGAAGCCAACACTTAACAAAATCCTCCTGGAAAAACCAGCCTGGTACCTGGCTTACAGTTTTCCCAGTTTTATAGGTAAGAAATTGCCACTTCCTGGTAGGCCCTGGAAACTTAGGGTATTTTAGGGCCCTTCAGAAGAAAGGAATTCACCCAAATCTATAGGTAATGCATATAAAGTCTACAGTGAGTTCTTGGCTTAGTTTCATAGTCTCAATAAGCTTTAAAAAGTCTAATCTGAGATTCCTTATGAAAAACAGATCCATGTAGTCAATTTTTATCCCTGCTGCATTTACATAAATAATAAGGCCAAATCTAAGGAGGCCAGGCTTCTTCTTTTTCTTCTTCTTTTTTTTCATTTTTTTTTGAGTTGAAGTCTTGCTCTGTTGCCCAGGGTGGAGTGCAGTGGCACGATCATAGCTCAATGCAGCCTCAAACTCCTAGGCTCAAGCAATCTTCCCACCTCAGCCTCCCCAGTAGCTAGGACTACAAGCGTGTGCCACCATGCCAGTCTAATTTTTAAAATTTTTTTGTGGAGATGAACAAGGTCTCTTTATGTTGCCCAGGCTAGTCTTGAACTCCTGGGCTCAAGCAATCTTCCTGCCTTTGCCTCTCAAAGTGCTGGGATTACAAGCATTAGTCACTGTGCCCAGTCAGGTTTCTTTTGTAAATGAGAAAAACTTATTTGATTCTTTAATTAAAAAGGGGGTAACTGCAGAAAGAAATTTTATATTTCAATGGAAAACTATAGCACATCTTGTAGGTTATCAGATTCTAATCCTGTTCATTGTCTCTGAGGCCTTGTACATTGAACTGGTTCCTGTACATTGAACTGGTTCCTGCCAATTTGCACATTTTGTCAGTCCTTACCAAATTCTCAATTCTTCTACTTTTTCCCAATATCTGGATACAACTTTCCAAGTTAACATTTCCAATTTTTCCTCCACCCTTCTGACTTGGCACAACTGTGAGCTAAAACCTGATTGTCAAAATACTTACCGGAACTCTAGGTTGTCTGTATCTGATGTTCCCCCCAGATTTAAAGAAGCCTTGCAATCTGAAGCTGGACAGTGGGCAACTTTCATGCTTGGAGCTGCTGCTATGTGGATCACTCTGGATGCTCAAGCCCAACATCTAGCCATCATCTCAAGTGGCTGCCCTAATACCAAATCTAACAGATTATTCAGCTGGCTCCTAATAAACAAAAGGCAACCAAATGAGAAATGAACTTATTTGTTCAAAGGAAAGAAGAGAGTCTCTTCTTTTAGCAAGAATATTACTAAGTCAGGTTAGCAAGAACTCCTCTACCCTTAATATCTGATCATCCTAGCCTGCTTTTAGTATGAATCTTAAATAGATTTAGCAAGAATTCTCCTACCCTTGAAGTCTCCTTTTAGTAATTTTCTATCCATTAATTCCCCCCTCACTCTGCTCATTGGTTATAAATACCCAGCTGCCTTTGTTGTATTCAAAGTTGAGCCTGACCTCTTTCCCCTATTGTGATACTCTTGTCACCTGCTGCAATAGTTCTGAATAGTCTTCCTTACCATTTTAACAATTGTCAGAATAATTTTTTTCTTAACAATGTTAAAGACTTAACTCATTTATAAGGGAACAGGCCAACTGCTACAACCAATTGAAAAGGGAGAATCCAAAGAACAGACACATTTATAGTTCGGGAGTATTTGAAATGAATATGCAAATTGAGGCAAAACTGGTCTCTTCCACAATGAGGGAGATAAGTCATTTGAACTGGACAGCATTTGCATGTCTATGGATATAGATTATTTTGCAAATACAGTGTTGTAAAATAATGGCAATGAAAGGCTAGAATCATAACCCAGAAAGGTATGTTGTAAACTACTGCTCATTGGCCAAATGCAGTCCATTGCCTGTTTTTACAAATAAAGTTTTTTTTAATATATATTTTTGAGACGGTCTCACTCTGCCATTCAGGCTGAAGTACAGTGGCACAATTGCGACTTACTGCAGCCTTGACCTCCTGGGCTCTCATCTCAACCTCCCAAGTAGCTGGGACTATAGGTACATGCCACCACACCAAGGTAATTTTCCTTCCTTCCTTCCTTCCTTCCTTTCTTTCTTTCTTTCTAGAAGGGGTTTTACTATGCTGCTTAGGCTGGTTTCTAACTCCTGGCCTCAAGCAATCTTCCTGCCTTGACCTCCCAAAGTACAGGGATTACAGGCATGAGCTACCATGCATAGCCCTGTAAATAAGTTTTATTGAACATACTTACTTGGGTATTGTCTGTGGCTGCTTTCATTGATTTGAGTAGTTGCAGCACTGGTTACATAGCTTCCAAAGCCTAAAATATTTACTATCTGACTTTTTATAGAAAAAAAATTATACCCTTGCTCTGGGCAGTGCATTGTTTTCCACTGAAGCACAAACTTTTTTCCTGTTGCTGACAAAGGAATATACCACTATTAGCTCCATTTTACAAGTAAGGAAACTAAGATTGATAAGTGGAAGATTCAGAACTCTAACCCAGGTCAGTCTGATTCTATCATTAGTGCTATGATCAGTGAGCAATTTAGCTAACCTTAGTAACAACAAAAAAAATCCTAAGGCTAAAATTCACACCAAGCATTGCAACTCTTTAAAAATTATTTCATCATTAAGAAAGGAAAACATTATCTTTAAAAAGGTATGTGTGTGTGTGCACATGTATGTGTGTGTGGAGGAGTTTAGGAAAGGAGTTGCTTTGATATCTAGTTAGAATAATCTTACTTCTTTTTTTAGATTAGAAAATATAGCTTATTTAGAAAGTAAATTAGAGAAAGAGCAAGAGACAGAGACAGAGATTAACTTCTCCAATGTAGAGGAGGGGGTATACTCTTACCTTTTTAAAAAAAATTGGAGTCTCACTCTGTCACCCAGGCAGGAGTACAGTGGCATGATCACAGCTCACTGCAGCCTCGTCCTCCTGGGCTCAGGTGATCTTTCTACCTTAACCTCTTGAGTAGCTGGGAATACAGGTGAGTGCCACCACGCCTGGCTATTTTATTTTTATTTTTTTTATTTTTTGTACAGATGAGGTCTATGTTACCTAGGCTGGTCTCGAACCCCTGGGCTCAAGCAATCCTCCCCAAGTGCTATGCTTACAAGTGTGTAATCTTTTTTATTCCTTGGTCTAAAACTACTTTAATGAAATCAAATGAATTAAATTGCAGTACATTTATTCAAAACAGGGCTCTAGCTGTACATCATCAAACAGGGAGTTGAGCTAAAAACTGAAAATTATTTCAGATTTGTAGTATTTTTCTTTTGGATGTTTGCTCTTTCTGAATCTATCCAGCACCACAGCCCTCTATAGTCAGTGCAAGTTAACTTTGGTTGTCCCTTTTTTAGAAATAGTTAACTCATCCCTCCTCTCCATTTTTTACATTTTTCTTCTATTTTAAAGCTGTTTCAACTTCTTTAAAAGTGCTAGTCTTTGAGAAGGATTATCTAGGTTAATTAGCATTTAAAAGTCCCTTCTTTTTGTCAGTATTTAAAATCTCTAAATACTATCCCACTCTCCACCCTTCCCCCATTTTTTGAGTGGGAAAGTGAGATGAAACACTACAGCGATAAGAGAATGTCTGAGATCAAGCCCAGCCCAGCCCATTTCCTAGTCAGATTTGGAAATCATGTCTTTAGTATTAAGTTGCATGTGAAATCTTCATCAAATCTTTTTTTGTACATGCTCATAAATAATACTTCTCAGGGTATCACAAATAGTAACAAGACACAGTGGGTGAATTTCAATGACTGAACTGCTGTGGAGAAAATGAATGGACTTTTAATAGGATCATTCTTGAATAATAGCTAAATTATTAAACTGTAGTGTGGTGGGTGTCACTTCCTTAGTGTAGCAAATTAGATTCGAAGGAAGGTGCCATTGTGAATGTCTCAGGAATATTACATTGCACAGCCCTTTGGAGGGATTTCAAATGTTTCTATAGCCTGCTCTACTTTACTAGAGTTCACGTTTATTTCTAATTTTCATTGACTTTTATTAGTAGAGAGTGTAGCAGACGCTGGTTTTTTGTCATATCCCTTCTTTATCCACCTCTATGCCAAAGCTCTTTATTGCAAACACCTGTGATGCTTTGCCAGCGAAACTTTTGTACCCAGAGGAGCATCCAGGTTTGCCTTCAGGGCAAGTCCAAAGTGCTGAAGAACTAATCCTCACCAAACTGCCCTCATCTAATGAGGGACGTGAGTTGGTGGATCAATACCCAGATTCCTCACTCCTTAATCGGGGTAACTCTGGGATATGGGGCAACAATGGGCCTGGCAGCCCTCCAGCAGGGTTGAGCTTTAGTTGTCCCCAGCTTTGATAATGTTCCCTGTATTGGCTTCCTTCTCTTTCTGTCTGACTTCCCCTACTGATGTTTCCTGCAATCGTCACCAAAAGGAATCATTTGCACTCAAGTCCTTGTCTTGGATTCTGCTTCTAGGGTAACCCACATCAATACAGAAAGTTAATATAGAGATTTTTCATCACCAATTATCATGCAACAGAAGAGAAACAATGTAATTACCTTTCATAGAACAACTTTGATGTCTCCGTCAGTCCAGGTTGCTATAACAGAATACCATAGACTGGGTAGTCTAACAACAAACATTGATTTCTCACAGTTCTGGAAGCTGGGGAGTTCAAGATCAAAATGCCTGCATATTCAGTGTGGTGAGGGCCTGCTTTCTGGTTCATAAACTGTCACCTTTTTGCTCAGTTCTCACCTAATAGAAAGGGTGAGGGAGCTCTCTGGGGTCATTTTTATAAGGGTACCCACATAACATAACCCCCAAACCCACCTTCTAATACCATCACCTTGGTGGTTAAGATTTCAACATACAAATTTTGAGGGAACACACCTCAGTCCATAGCACTTCCCAAGTCCCTTGCTCCTGTAGGAAAGCAGCAAGTCGCAGTGAAAATCCATGAACTCTGGGGTTAGATTCAACCTGGAGTTTAAATCCTGCCTTTGTCATTAACTGGTTGTTTACCTGTGTGAACTTGCTCAAGTTATTTTCCTTCAACAAACCTCAAGTTCCCTCACTTATAAAAAAGGAATAATGATACCTCCTTACACAAATGTTAAAAGAATTAACTGTATAACGTTTGTCAACATACTCAGTACAGGTGCTTCGCATATAGTAGCGACCCAATACACATCAGTTCTTTGACCTCCAATAAGTTGCTCTTCAGACACTACCAGTAGAATGTAATGTTCTTGTTCTTGTAGCATTTCTCATGAAAGAATAAAACAAGCAGAAACCCAGAGTGATAATATATCTAGATTCTAAGCTTCATATAATTGCAAACAGTATTAAATATAACTATAAAGGAAACCTTGTCTAACTAAAATATTTTTTACAGTCCATCTTTTAATTTAAAAAATTCTAACATTATAGAACGAAAATGAATTGTCCTAATGTTCCACTTTTGCAGTTCTCTGACAAACAAAAACATTTATGAAAAAAATAAAATAAAACAAAGAGAGGCTCGTAAAGCTAAATATGGAGCTCAGCACTAACAGCTGAATGGAGGAAGGAATTTAAATAATTTTAAAATCATGAGTAGCTAATAATGTATAAAGAAACTGAAAATTTACAGACTTTTTAAATCATGGAATTGCTGACTGTTCAGATATGACACAGTTGGATCAAGGATTGTAAACAAGCCAAAAAGGATTATGGATGAACCTACATTGTTCTCGCTGTTCTCCTTGCCATTCATCTCTGAGGAAAGCCTGACAGTTAGATATCGAACCAGGCTAATATTGATAGCATATCCAATTATTATAACCTGCCTATCAGTAGATCCTTTCATTGGGTTTGCAACTCTGACCTGCCTGCCAGTTATCTGGCGGCCCTTATTGATTTTGACACCCTGCCACTTCATTGTGCAACCGATTAAAATGCTTGGAATGGGGAATTTATGAGTAGTCTTAGCAGGTGTATCCAAACCTACCCAATCCACTCACCTCCAGAGAGTGGATGCAATGGCATTGAGTCAGGTGCTGCCATGCAACACAGGACAATAAAACTTGTCTTGCCAACTGAGGCATCTTGGTCAAATAAGGCTGGAGAATGGCATGCTGTTTTTGAATAGCTTCCGCCTCTCAAGAGGGGTCTTCAGCCAGGTTAGATTGAGGCATAGCTCACACAGTTGCTGCCTGTGCTGCACCTGACCTGACCACCTTCAAAGATGACTAGAGAGCTGGATGGCCTTTGGGGTTGGGAGCACTATAATATGACCACATGGGCCTGTTTGACACACTAGATGACGGATTGACAAATGCCAGCAGCTGTGATGGCTTGCTCAGTTGAGTTGGTAAGCATATTTCCTACCACTTGGACCTGAACTCCTGTACTCTCATAGTCCCTCGATTTTGCAACCACAATTTCCAATGAGAGAGTCACATTCACCAGCAGGGACCACTAGACTCAGGATGACCAGGATTTATTGGCAAACTGTGCTTTCAGTTTGTCAACAATTGTAGCAAAGGATTTAAAGGTGGAATTAGTGGATTCAGCCAGAGTGGTAATTCTTTCAACACAATTCCTTTCTGAGATGTTGATATGTTGCACTACTTTCTCCACACAGCTTTATAACTGATTCTCCTTTCTGATGATACTGCCAACTTCCTTTCTATGCATTCATAGCTGCATGGTGAAAGTGACATTTAATCCACATTCAGTCATACTCTCCATCCATCCACAGAGTTCCTGTAGCCTTCCTGCTGACCTGTATGGTTCCTCCTCTAGCCCTCTGCCCTTCTCCTTTCCACTGGCTCCTTCTTTTCTCTTCAGCTGCCTGGAGTCTGTAGTTTTTGACTTTCACCACTACCAGTTACCAAAGACTTGACCACTCAAAGTCCAGCTCTCTAGAGCACCACTGGACACAGAGGTAGGTGTGACTAAAGGAGACACACAAAATGCTAAGTATAAAAGGAAAATAATTGATACATTTGATTACATTTAAGTGAAGAACTTCTGTTCAACAAAAGACACCATTAAGAAAGAGAAAAAGCAAGCCATAAAGAGAAATAAGAAGGCTGGATGCAGTGCCTCATGCCTGTAATCACAGCACCTCAGGAGGCAGTCAGGAGGATCACTTGAGGCCAGGAGTTAGAGACCAACCTGGGTAACATAGCAAGACTCTATCTCTACGAAATGTTTAAAAAATTAATCAAACATGGCAGTGTGCACCTGTAGTCCTAACTATTTGGGAGGCTGAGGCTAGAGTATTCCTTGAGTCCAGGAGTTTGAGGCTACAGTGAGCTATGATCACACCACTCCAGCCTGGGTGACAGAGCAAGACTCTGTCAGACATTTTAACTCTTATACCCAACAAAGGGTATTTATCTAGAATAGATAAAGAATTCTTACAAATTAAGAAACAGAAATCTGTAGAAAAAGAGCAAAAGACTTGGAAATCATACAAAAAACATACCTAAATGATCAATAAACTTAATAAAATATGCCCAAACTCATTGCCAATCAGAAAAATGCAAATTAAAATTTCCACTACATACTAGATTGACAAAAATCAAAACGTTTGACATTACCAAGTATAACCTAGAATGTGGAGCAACTGGAACTCTCATGCACTTGCTGGTATGAGTGTCACTTGGTACCATGAATTTGGGAAACAATTTGACATTATCTGTCAAAGTTGAAAATACTTATATCTAATGTTCCTGCAATAATGCTGTATAATTCCATTTAGATAGCTTTTGAAAACAGACAAAATCAGTCCATAGTTTAGGGATGCATACTTCTGTGGCAAAAAATAAAACACTACAAGGAAGTTATTACCATGAATCAGGGAAATGGTTACTTCTAGGAAGGACCGAGGGGTTTGTGATGAGCCAGGTATACACAGGGGTCTTGTGGAGGAGTTAGCAATGTTCTCTTTCTTGATTTGGGTAGTAGTTACAAGAGTGTTTGCCCTATAATAATTCATGATGCTGCATGTTTGTGCTTCATGTACTTTTCTATATGTGAGCTATATTTCATTATAAGAAAATTTAAAAAGCTTTTTCAAAGTTGGCCCTGAGAAACAGTGTTTCTGAGATGCTAATATACATAACTCACAAAAAGGGTTCCATAATCAAATGCATTTTGGAAGCACTGGAGTAAATGAAGACAAACAGACCTTTACTATGCCAAGGTGTACTGTAAAACTCCAACAGGGGTCGCAAGTAGGCAGTGACTTAGGTGACCACAGAACCCTTTTTCTAAGGAACATCTTGCAGAGCACACAATTAGGAAAAGTAGGTGAAAAATAACGTAATGAAACAAGTCCCAGTCTCATGTGCCAACTGAGCAGGTCCAACCAAAGACTTCAGGAGCTTTACACAAAACATAAAATGCAAAGTAGAAAACAAAGTTTTAGATGGCTCTGAACTGGAGGCCCTCACTATTCTTAAAGTCCTCATCATTTCAAGTGTCTACCCAATTGATCCGAAACACTGAGTAGTGTGGGGTCAGTTCATACTCATACCCTTGAGTAATAATTCTGGGTCATAGCCCAAGGCTTATCTCTCTGGTTATGTTTGTTCCAATTTTCATAGTGATCATGCTGATAACTATTTGTCTGTGGATGGATGGGCCACCACATATTTGCTCATTTCCTGTTGCTTTATGTCGATTCCAATCACAACTGTTCATAAACAAATTCTTTCTGATGGAATCCATCATCTGCTCTGTTGCTGTTGCTACAATTCTGTGCTCACTGTGACTCTATATCAGTTAGCTCTCACTGTGTAACAAACACCCAAAACTTAGTGGCTTAAAACAGCAGCAACAATTCTGTAGTCTGGCAATTTGGGTTGGGCTCAGATAGATGAGTCTTCTGCTGGTCTCAGCCGGGTGACACTCATGTGCCTGCAGGCAGCTGTTGGGTCAGCAGGGATATTGGCTGGCTGTTAGCTGAGGCAGCCATTTGAGTTCCAGCCATGGATCTCTCTCATCATCCATCAGGCAGCCCTGGATGGGCTTGTTCACATGGTAGCTTTAACAAAAGTCCCAAGAATAGCAAGATGGCCTCAATGTGCACGAGCTTTTCAAATCTTTGCTTGCATCACATTTGCTATTGTCCTGTTGGCCAAACAAATCATATGGCTAAATAATCTAGAATCAATATAGAAGGAGACTACCCAAGGACCTGGATACAGGGAGGCCTGACCAAATTGGGCCCATTCCTGCAACAATCTGCCAAAGGTATTTCTGGCATCATAGCCATTCATTGTCAAAACTATCTCTCAAAATGAGCTGACTTATTGTAGTCTCTAATATTCGTCAAATTCACCATTGAATTTTATAATAGACGTGTATTATATTTACAAAGATATGGTGAAATGTAAACAGTTTCCCCTAAAGAAAGTGTGCAAGGTGATTAGTCAAGGAGAAATTTAATTATAACCCCCAAACAGAGGGATTCTAGCATATATGGTTTTCATTAGATTGCAGTTGTTACTGAAATGTAAAAGTTGTGATCTTTCCTTTGGGTTTTTTTTATGTTTAACATAATCAGGTTTTTTTTGTTATTTTTTAAAAGACGACTTTGTCCTGTTTACAGTTTAACTGTTGCAGACTTCAAATTATCATCCAAGATTGGACATATCAACTCTGTCTGTTGGAAGCAAAAAAAACCTGCCATGTTGGGTAATTATGACTGTGTGAGACAATTACAAAAAAGGCAGAACAGGCCCAGGCCTGTTTTCTGTTGTCTTCAAGCATTAACAGTTTATGGCTGTGGCCGTGCTGGATTGGCCTCACATACCCAAGTCATGATAGAATTTGGGGGTAATTTTTCTCAGAAAATGGCAAGGGTCATCAGGTGACTCCAGATGGGATAATCAATCTTGATTCCTTTTGACAACCTAAGGCCACCATCTTGTACTGATTTTATACTATCATGACCACAAGATTGTCATCAAGAATTTCGTATTCTCAGTCTTGTCTTCTATAGTAAAGATCTCCTATATTTTTGCTTTAAATGAAATTGAACTTTATAGATGATTTACAACTTGGTAAAGTCAACATTTTAAAACTTTTTATTGATAAGTTGAGATGATGATTATGATGATGGCAGACAGTAGCACCTCTTGCCAAGTTCTTGATAAGAATAATATCATTTTATTTTTCTAGCCACCTTCTTATCTTTATTCAACACAGGGAAAACCAGAGGGACCAAGAGATTAACTTGCCCAGGGACTCATGACTTATAAATTGTGGCACCAGGATTTGAACTCAGGTATAATCTGACTTTACAATTATAGTTTTAGCTACACAGTCACACCACCCCATGTTGAGAACTTTCTGGGTTTGTCTGAACATCATCATCATTATCTACACTTTTGTTGAGTATTTGCTGTTTGCAGTGTGTGCAGAACTGTTCTGGAAGTGTGGTATAAAAATGCCTCTTGCACAATAAATGTGGGGTAAACAACCTTATAAATAGCTCTCTCTAGTTGGTGGCCTTGGTGGAGAGGGAAAATATAAATTGTAAGAACCTTGTCAACTGACAAACCTGCTTTTAGTTAGAGATTTAAACCTCCCACCCCCTTCCACAAATTCCTGTTAAAGAATTGATAAAAAGCTGCAAAATGGAACCATTTGAGTTCTAACACATCTTCTCCACCACATCCTCTCAAAGATTTTATTATTCAGTGAAATCATGTGAAGTCGGGAAACTCAAGAGAGACTGGGGAGCATCCTGAATACCTCACAGCTATAACTTTCAGACACTAAATCATTGAGAAATAACCTTTCAGACTTACCTATGGTTTTGTCTCTGTATCACGCCAGTTAAAAGCACAGACTCTGTTCATATCTTTTGCCCATTTTATAATGGGGTTGTTTGTTTTTTTCTTTTTTTCTGCCCGTTTGAGTTCCTTGTAGATCCAAGATGTCAAGCCTTTGTCAGACCTGGAGTTGGCAAATTGCAGTCCTCATTTTAAGCGGGCAAGGAAGAGCGGGAGGACGCTTCTGAGGAATGCTTAGCGTGTCCCAGGCACTGTGTTTGCTGTCTCCATTCATATCATTTCATTGTTCCTTCATCATCCCTGGGAACCCATTATCCCCATTTGTGAACAGGTAAGAATTCTGAGGCTCAGAGAGGTGGAGTGAATTGCCTAAGGTCACACAGCTAGTAAATGGCAAAGCCAGGATTCTACCCGAGCTTGAACTGGAAACACATTCTTTCACCTCTGTGGCCTATCAAAAGGTTTGCAAAATGACCCAGGGAAGTGACTGGCTGTCTGAAATTATTTCATGGGTAGACAAAGAGGTGGAGAGACGTTCAGACTGACTCAAATTAATCACGTGTGAAGATTACATTGTCGGACACCATCTCACAGGCTATGCCTGGGCACCCTTAGGCCAGGACTTCCCAGCAAATAACCCAGTGATCACTATACCAACCCCTGGGCTCTTAGCAAGTCTCTGGTACCATTAAAAGCAAGATGATTATTTTTGAAACACAAAATAAATAATACAAAGGAACAATGAAACTTGATTGCAACACAGTGCCACTTCCTGCAGCTCAGAGTGTCTATTCCAGACCAAGGGGGAAAGAGCCCTGGGGGAATACACAGAGTAATTCAGTTTCTAACAACACTCACCACAGAGCCTAGTAACATTTTCCAGTAAGTGGTCATTAACCGACTGCTAAATTACAACAGAATGTCAATTGAGTTACTCCTCTTCCACGCAGGGCAGGGCGAAATCAGTTCCTCCAGTCTTGTCCCGTTATTATAAGGAAGACTCCTAGGCCTGTCAGAAAGCAACCCAGTGACAAACAGAATTTGCTTGTTCCCTGTAAAACCTTGCACCAGGGCTGGCAGTGAGACTTTCACAAAGTAATGAACAAATCTTGAATCGAATTGCATCATGGCAAGAAATACTACAAGCTGATAATAAATCCTACATCAAATATCACAATAGCAAAAAGATTCAAAATGTCCCAATCTAAACAAACAGTTTCGTATTAAATCTGAAAAGTCTGGCAAAAAGCACATCCACCCCGCTGACTCTGCAGGCAAAACACCCAATTGTGACTCTTAAAATAAGTGAAACATACAAAGGAAATTCAGATTCCAAGAGCTGAACGAAACTATAGTGTAGGGCACACCAGCTCAACCTCATATATCTATAAGAATTACGTGGGAATCTTTCATCTTTTAAGGCAGCTTCAAGGTCTCTTTGTGACGAGGAAACAAAAAAAGGTAGACACAAGAACTGCAGGGCCCTCCTCAACCTCTTCTCTAAACTGTGCTGGCATGCTCTGTGCTGGGAGTAGGATCCAGGGTCTCTGAGGTGGTCACAGCCTTCTTGGGAGCTGGGAGTGCCCCACTCCTGGTCCAGGCTAAAGGCTGACAAGGAGAATCCCTTCACAGCATCCCTGCCTCAGCCAGCATGAGGCACCATTTCGAGGCCAGTGTTTGCCTCCTCAAACTGGGAACGCCTCATCAGAGGTCTGAGGCACACACAGAAGCTTGATGTTTCTGAAACCCTGAAGTCCAACCTGTCATCTCAGGATGCACTAGGGCAAGGAATCAAACAACATGGGGCCCCTGACTGGTTCCGATGATCCACAAGACCCCATTAGAGAGGAGGTCAGGTTCCAGCTGCCTAGACACTTCTGTGATTCTGTATTTAACCCCCTCAACATGGAATGGGATCTAGTCCTAATCCACATACTTTGGAGGGCATCCATGGGGCATGGCAATGCTAATCTGGGAAGGCCCAACTGTTACTACTAGATTAGACAGTTTCACATTTCATAGTCTTTCAGACCACCTCCTCCCAAGCATTTCCATCCAGGTGACCCTGTGGATAAAGGTTAAATGATACTCTCTTCTCATCACAAAGTAGGTTTATTCATCATAAAGTCATTCAATGCAAAGATGAGTTTATTCATTTCAGCATCCCCGACACCAGCCCGGCACCTTACTGATGGTGTGTCACAGGCCCATGTATAGGCATGTGGCTCCGTGCAAAAATCTGATAAACAGGCACAGTCCTGAACTCCCCAGCCTGCTCCCCTGTGGACTTTTGTCCCCCGACCTTCCAGCCCTGCCCTTTTCTCTTCTGACCTGTCAGGCTCCTCCATCACAGCCCTGCCTGAAGAGGAGTCATGTTCCAGGTACCTGGATTCTAGACCTGGTGCTGCCACTAAGCCCAGAGGCCAAAGGATGGTGGTAGGGGTGATGGGAGTGAGACGAGGACCCACAGAATAAACTTGTCTGAGCTTTCCCAACCTAAGATGGGCTAATTCTACCTTAAGCAAATCTATCTCCTCTTGAGCCTCAGGAGAAGCTGGACAGAGCATTCTGATGCAGTTCTTCAATCCCTGTCCAGCTCAAGCATGACCCTTCATGGCCTGTCCTTGAGACCTGAGAAGAGCCACTCAGCCACAGGTGGGGCAGCCCACCCCAGGAGGTCCAGGCCTGTGAGGCTGCGGGAACATGAAGTCGCTCTGCCTGTGTTCAAGTCCTGCCCTCCTTAGGCAAAGCACTCTTCTTCCAGAAGCCAAATCCTCTGAAGAACTGACGGGAGTAGGCTTCACAGAAACACTTCAATGTTATTTCTGATCAACCACATCTTGAGATGCAGAACCACTATATGAGCCATGGCAGCCTGAAACCCAAGTTTTTTGCCTGACCAATCTGCTCCTCTTTATCAAAAAAAAAAAAAAAAAAAAAAAAAAAGGCCAGCACACTGTGTTGGCCTAGTGGCTATTCACTAATCTTGATTATGTGAGAAAGGATCTAAGACAGTACTTTGTAAAGTGAGCAAGATGATACAGAGGATAAACTGACATGTCAGGGTGCTGCTGTGACCCTCAGGCCCTGGCTTCAGATGCTTTCCCAAGAGACACTGATCAGACACACCAGGCACTGAGCCACAAGCATACATCCATGGTTTTCACTCTCTTGAGACACCACTATTATTTTAACCTGATTCCTTCTTAAATAAAAAGAAGGGGAGCCGTTGAGGTTTCTCCCTAATCCATCTTCCAAATGTCCATCTACAGGCCTCTCTTCCCTACAAGGTTCATACAGAGGGTTATTCTAATATACTCAAAACAACTTGATTAAAAAACAAACTTTATTTTGCTTGCCTAGACCAGAGACAGCCAGGCAGCCTGTACCTCAAAGATATGGGAAGGGAGGTGGGTGCAGAAAGAGACAGGGGGCTGCCCTGCACATAGC
This sequence comes from Tarsius wallacei, assembly GCA_963574415.1. Taxonomy (NCBI): domain Eukaryota; kingdom Metazoa; phylum Chordata; class Mammalia; order Primates; family Tarsiidae; genus Tarsius; species Tarsius wallacei. The sequence continues at coordinate 40,963 of CAUYQG010077840.1, read as the reverse complement.
ACCTCTAGGAAGGCTGGGTCACACACCCTCCCTCCATTGACAAGTGCAGGAAGTGCAGGGCAGAGGGACCCAGGAGGGGGTGGGGGTGACCTCCAGTCTCCCGTTCCCAGGAAGAACTTTTCCTGCCCAAACACAAAGTCTGGGGCCCAGCCAGCCATTGGCAGCTTCTGGGCACGTCCACTCAGTTTGCAAACGCCTCCAAGGATGTGGCCCTACAAAGGTCTATGGGATACTAACTCTCTCTCTGCTAAGGAACAAAATATTTATCCACCTCCAAGAGGCAGGAGAGAAGCAGTCTCTGCATGATAGCAGCTCACAGACACTGTAACAAACCTAACTCTAAAATTTGGGGAAGTTGAATCGGAGACACAAAAGATGGGGTGGAACAAAAGACCTAGAAATCACTTGCGGGAGCTGGAACTGGGTTGGAGAACTCTTCCTGCCACGGGTGGGTTTGAATTACTTGGCCTTCGTTACACACTTTTATTCATTACGTCCTATGGCTCCCCTATTCTAAAAATGGTAGTATTTTCCTTGGTTTAGCTGCTGGTTTTATTAAACCTTGTCTAAACAGAAGGCAATTCAGAGAGGAAAAAAATACTGGTTTCCAAATGTTCACAATCCGCAATTCAATGCATGGAGCCTATACTAATGAATTTTAATTCATTCAAGACCACTGATAGGGTGGGGTTACTTCCTGTACCCTTTCCAAAGCACTGGGATAAAAACCATCCCATGAAATGAGCAAGATGTACATACAGTGTAACATATATTTTTCCTGATAATCTTTCTTCCTATTACCCATTTGAGAAAGCTTGGTCTTTTAAAGCTAGTCTTTTTTAACACATCAAAATTATTTTTCCACAGTTCCTTAGCTTGGTTATGAAATAAAATATCAGGAGGAAAAAACAGCTTTCCAGTCTTAAATTACCTCTAAATTTTAATGCAAATCAAAACCATAATGAGATACCACCTAACTCCATTTGGGATGGCTATCATTAATAACTCAAAAAACAACAGATGCTGGAGAGGATACAGAGAAAAGGGAATGCTTCTACACTGTTGTTGCGAGTGTAAATTAGTACAACCTCTGTGGAAAACCGTGTGACAATTTCTAAAAGATCTAAAAATTGACCTTCCATCTGACCCAGCAATCCCCCTTCAGGGAATATGCCTGAGGAACTCAAATCATTCTACAAAAAAGATACCTGAACACGCAATGTTTATTGCAGCATTATTCACAATAGCAAAAACATGGAACCAACCATGCTGCCCATCAAAAGTGGAATGGATTTTTAAAAATGTAGTACATATACACAATGGAATATTATACAGCCATAAAGAAGAACAAAATTATGAACTTCACAGCAACTTGGATGGATTTAGAGTCTATAATACTTAGTGATCTATCTCAGAAACAAAGAACTGAGTGCCACGTGTTCCCACTCATAAGTGGATCCTGAACATTTATCATAATACTACAAGAATGGGATTGGCAATAGCGGGACACCACGGGGTGGGGGAGTAGCATATAACAACAGTAAAAGTACCTGATCCCAAACTAGGCAAAGTGAGGATCAATGGGAGAACCAAACTTCACCTGTTTGATGACCATTATGTGTAATCTTGAATTGTACCCCACATCTTTAAAATAAAAAAAGCACTGAGAATATAACATGAAAAAAATACCAAAAAAATTATCTCTAAATTTCACCAGGGAATGGCAAATCTAAGTAACTGATAATTTCACAACAGCCTAGAAAGCAATGCACTTGGGCAAGAGATCTCTAGGAATAAAAAGGGCATTAAATACACAAAAAATGAAGAGAGAACAAAACTACCCTCAGTTTCTTTTACCAAAGAAAAGGTAATGAACTAAATAGCTAAGTTAAAGAGGAAGGGAGAATATTTCATCAAAATAACTGATTATCAAACTATGGTAAGCATTAAAAGCAAGTTGCATAAAACCAGAAACTTAGAATTCTAAGTGAAAGAAAAATATTTTAAAAAGGAAAAGAGCTGGACCCAGTGCTTACACCTGTTACACCAGCACTATGGGAGGCTTAGATGGGAGGACTGCTGTAGCCCAGGAATCTGAGAACAGCCTGGGCAACACAGTGAGACCTCAACTCCACAAAAAAAAAAAAAAAAAAGCCAGGTGAGGTGGCACATGCCTGTAGTCCCAGCTACTTGGGAGGCTGAGGCGGAAGGATGACCTTAGCCCAGGAGGTTGAGGCTGCAGTGAGCTGTGAGCTTGCCACTGCACTTCAGCCTGGGTGACAGAATAAGACCCTGACTCAAAAAAAAAAAGGTGGGGGGAAGGAAACATCTTTAGAGAATGCCTAATAATTCTATCCATTTATTTTACAGGTAAGGGGGAACAGTATTGCTGAGAGAGAGCAAGTGGTTTATTTAAAGCTACACAGCAAATCGACCTACACATCAAATCGACCTCAGAATCAACAGTATTGCTCAGAGAGAGCAAGTGGTTTATTTAAGGCTACACAGCAAATCGACCCAAAAGCAGGGTTCCTGACTTCCAATCTGCTTCTGCCACACCAGGATGCTTCATAAAGCACATTTCCAGTGACAACATTCTCATCCTTCATACACCAAAATATTTTCCATCACTGAATGAATGTATAAACAAAATGGGTGCGTGTGCATGTGTGTACGTGTGTGTGTGTGTGTGTGTGTGTGTGTGTGTGTGTACATACAATGGAATATTACTCAACTTTTAAAAGGAAAGAAATTCTGAAACAGGCTACAAAATAGATACACCTTAAGGATTATGCTAAGTGAAATTAGTCAGTCACAAAAGGACACATACTGTATGATTCCACTTATATGAGGTAGCTAGAGTAGTCTAACTCATAGACCACCCACGCTGGGGTGGCCGTGAGCATGCCACTGCCTTTCAGCCTGGGCAAAAGAGTGAGACTCTGACACACACACACACAAAAGGAGATTTGTCTCTACAATGTGCCACAGCACCCTAGGAACCACAAATAAAACCAAAATCCCAACAGAAGAGGTAGCTAAAAAGAAACCTACTACAAACTTAAAAGCCAGCACCCCCTCCTCTGCCCAACAAGCCTGTGACCTTCATCAGACCTCCTTAGCCTCAGTTTTCTCATCTGTATAATAGGGATTAGAATACTCAAGCCAGAATGACATTTATTACTCACCCACTAAGATCATAAATGTTAAGTACCTAGCAGAATCCCCGGTACCCTAGAGACACTCAATAAATATTAGGTGAATTGGAATATGTTAGTTTCTCTGAAGAGGGAAAAAACCCAAGATACCCATCACATAGATGTGCAATTTTAGAAGACAATCATAGAATTTGGACATCTGTAAGGAAAATATTAGAAGACAGTAAAAGTAGTCAATAATTCTATGCAATACATGGAAACACATTTGAAGTATAGAATATATTTTTGCCCAAGATAAAAATTATTGCAAATCCCCAGAGAGTCACTACCGGAGACCTCTGGCCCCCATCCTTTCAGCCCTGGCTGTCCCCTTGGGCCACCCTTCCTTTCTTCCCCTCAAAATACCCCTCCACTTTAACTGGCCATAATGCAGAACTATATCCTCTTTTTTTAAAATTTGCTATATTTACTTAAATGAGATAATGTTTATAAAAGCTCCTTGGAAACCATAAAATCCTATGTAAATGTAGAGGTCTTTATTTAATAAAAATTTATGAGGCTTGTTCTTGAATTTGTAAGTGGATCAACTTAGCCTTTTATGGTTCTCTACAAAACAAAACAAAAACAAAACACAACTAAATCCCAATTGCTTTTCGTTTATAAATGGCTCTTGATTGAATCTTATCCCCTATGGAACTACAACCTTTAACATTAGGAGGGGGAAAAATATATCTTCATATTTGAATGGGTGATCTATTTCCTTCCCTTAAAAAAGATCACTGTTCCAAGAAATGTAACAACACATTAGGAACAAAAGGCCAACCATTCCCTGATAATAAAGAGAGTGGTACAGAGATCTTTGGAATCAATGGGGCAGTTTTAAAGCACAGTAAAATTTAATAAATTCAGACCCCAATAATTTCACATTTAAGAACATTTAAACATGGCATGAGTGAGTTAAACTTTACATCATCTACAAAAAGAGGGAAGGAGAGCTTACCATGCAAATAAATTGTGCAAATATGATCTCTTCAACAGTATTTAAAAGAACAAAACCTTGTCAAGAGCTGTTAAAATCATTTTTTCTACCTTCCATTATCTATTCACTAAAGCAGAATCTGTTAGACACCTTCTGAGAACATTTAAGAATGTCATTTTATTACTTGAAAGTTAATTAGGAAATTCACATATTCTAATTGAAGGGTATGGGGGCACTCGCTCTGACCTAGGTTAGGCACTTTATATACCTCAAATTCCTCTCATGTAGGTATTAATTTCCCCAATGTAGAGAAGCTGCTACTGGGGCGCAAGGACACCAAATCCAAAAGTAGGAGCATGCAGGTTCAATCATAGGAATAAGTGATTCTGAAAGTTAGATCGAATATACAATGGCACCCTAATTGCTTCTTGCATTTCTTAATTAGTCTTTTATCTTGAACACTTTTTGTTAATTTTCCATGCTGTTCCCAAATTATTCCATATTAATGAGGTTTTTCTGTCACAATAAAACGATGATTTGTTTACAGTCTCACTCCTGCTAAGATCCGGCCTCTTGCCTCAGTGGGCTTAAGGGCAAAGGAGGAAAGAAATCTCTGTACTTGATTTTATCATGTGCTCTGGGTTAACTTTCAGGAATCCTAAAATATCACAACTTGGTTAACAGTAACTAACGTTTTATAGAGCTTGCTCTTAATTTACAAAAAGTTTTCCCTATGTGTCCCCACCAAAGCTTCTTGTTTCTCACGCATTCTGATAAAGCCAAACAACATATAGGAGTAATGATGCTGTTCTTGCATCAAACACAAACTAAACGGACTGAAGGACATGCTCCATGAGTTTACTGTATGTCCTGAATTCATTTTTATTTCCCATTTCCTCTATATTTCCCGGTTCCAACAGGATATTCTGGCAGCTCTTCCCATCCAACCAGAAACAGGAAGCACCTGAGAAGCCATGAGAAAAATGTCCTTGTGCCAAACCAAAGACCAATTTTTTAAGAATCCAAAAGCTCAAGACATTTTGGAAAGGTGCCCACACATTTAGAGGGCTTCCTCAACCAAACCAAGCTTCCAACGTTCTAAAGAGAGCACAGCTGGCCCTCATGGAGACCCCACAGCAAGGCCACAATTACAGAACAATGGGTGGTCTTGCTGAGCACTTTGACCTGAGTTTTCTCATGAGCGCTTCCCAATAACCCAAAAAGGCAGATACAGGGGAAGTACTCCAGCGTCCTCTCCCACTGAGGGGCCAAGTCACTGGTCTGAGGCCACAGAGGCAGGAGTGTGGCAGAGCCCACCTCAACCAAGCCTCCCATGGCCCCTTCCGCGGTCTTACCACTGGTCCACAGGAAGTGCATCCAGAGGCAGTCGTCCCCCTCCTCCCCTGTCCTGGGTTCACCACCATGACCAACGGTGGTTTTCCACCACCCCTCTCTCCCATGGCCTCAACAGCCTGCAGACTTTAAGCAGGTTTCAGTTTCTTCTGCTGTAAAATGAAATAACCCTGCCTTAATGCCACCATGCACCTGGATGCAGCTTGAGCCCATAGGGAGAGGTACCAACAGTTTCCATACTGGCAGGGAATTCTCTCCCCACACAGCCCTCCAGTTTTTAAAACACTATGTTTCCTCTCTCTTTTCCCCTGTAGACAGGGAGCTTCTTGAGAGCTGCAACTGTGATACTTGGGTTTTTGTCTATCTGGTGCCTAACAAGTACGTAAGAGTAAGTGGACTCTATTCCTGGTACAAAGTCGGTCACCCCGAGTGATTAACACACACTTGCTCAGCATGTAGTAAATTATCATATAACATGGTATATTATTATACATATGTTTAGTATATAGAATATTAGCATATATATGTATGTGCCAGACAAAGTTCTAAGAACTTAGAAGCATTAACTCAGTCTTCTTCACAACCCCTTGAGGTAGGTTAAGCACAGAGAAGGCAAATAACTCCTCCCAGATCACACTGCTAATAATGGGAAGTGACCTGAATTCAGAGCCAGGACTTGAATTCTGGCAGCCTCGGTCCAGAGTCTGTGTTTTAGCCACCATGCTACTTTGTCACTCCATTGTGTGGCAGATGAGTAACAGACTGGAAAGAAACTTTCGGGACAAACCACACCACCTCTCTGGACCTCACTAAAGACAGGAGGCTGGTCTAGGTGATGTCTGACAGGTCCTGTCAAACTCCATAATCCTTCTGTTGTCCTTAATCACAATGTGATCCGCCACTTGGAATGGAGAGTTTGCATCACTGAGTTTTTCCACATTAAGAGAAAATAATGGTTGCCTGAAAAGCCAAAGTAGATTTAGTTTAGACCACAAAACAGGGCGGTGGAGATTCCTAAAGCCAACAGAGCACAGGCAAGAACCCTCTAGCTGTGGCCTGACTCTTCCCACCCCGACCTCTGTCAGCCCTGTCTTCTAGAGAAATCTGAGCATTTGCTGCCTCTCTCCTCTTACAGAGCCAAGAACTACAGAAATGTGTTGTTTCGTCTCTCATTTTTCTAAGGGACTGCTCTTATACCCCAATACTCCACATGCTAGCTCTATCCCTTACTCCACCCTAGGCCAATGAATGAGTTAGCAGATAAAACTGTATATGCCCGTGGGGAAGGAGGATTGGGAAGGGGCATAACCATTGTACTTACCTCTTCACTGGCTCCATTTGGCCATCATGAAGTCCAGGAACAATCAAAGTAAAGCATGATCCAGGAGGCCTGAGCCCATCCCATAGCCACTGCGGCATAAGGAATCTGGGTTCTGGAGACCAGCCTTATACCAGCCAGCTATTACTGCATTAACAACCACAAAATCTCCATGGCAACAATAATGAACATTTATTACTCCCTGATCCAACTACAGACTATCTGGGGTTAGCTGATCTGGTCGGGGTCTGGCTTCAGGTTCAGTTCAGATCTGTCCTGGGATCGGCGAGCTACGTGGGACATGTTGCCCAGCCAGAAGCTGCCAAAGGGGTGGGCAGAAACATCGGATGCCCGGTGAGGCGTCGGCTGGGGCTCACAAATTCTCGTGTGAATGAGAGCACAAGGAGCAGACTTGAACAGAACCTGCCACCTGGCTGCTGCTGCTCCCATGAGCTTGCACGGCCCTGCCAGGCCTCACATCAGAACCACCAGTGGAGAGGAAGGGGAAGACAGGCAAGGCCTGATTTGAGAGCACTGACATCCAAAACAGTCACATTCCCCTCACCTCGTGATTACATCTTTGAGATGGTTCAAACAGTCACCCTTTCTTGTTCTGTGAGGGTTGCTTTATTTAATTCTCATTTAAGTTAAAAACTCCAAAGTGCAAACTAACAGAAATTACCATTAACTACCAGGACACAAAATGGTTTGCTGAGTCAAACAAAAGTCAAAGTCAAAAGCCAGTTCTACCACATACTGTTTGAGGGACCGTGGGCAATTTACTTGCTCTCTGAGTCTCAGCTTCCTCCTCTGCAACAAGAGAATGGCAACACAGAAGCCGGCCCACCCTCTCCCCGCCAACCCTTCCCACTTCTGTGATGCAGCCGGACTGCCAGCTGCCACCCCCTTCCATCCCTGTGCTAGGAGCTTTTCCAGCCCACACAGAGCAAGACAGGATGCCAGGCAATGAAGACCCTCACCCCTAAGGCAAGATAACTCTGTGTGTGCGTTCCACATTGGACTCCAGCAGTCACCACAGAGACTGTGCCTCAGGGGCCCATGGTGATAACTTGCTGGGTAGCACATCCTGTATGTGCTGCTTTCCTTTGCCCTCCTCATTTCCCCACTCCCACACTGGTGTCTTCTAGAATAGCTTCCCAAATAAACTACTTGTAGTCAAACTCAAGTGGGAAAAAAAAAACTATTTCTCAGGGGATCTGTGAAAAGTAAATGATATAAGTAAAGTCTCCAGACCAACACCAGCTTACTGATGACCCCACAACTGCTTAATTAAAAAAAAATTGAGAACCAGGTGCAGAGGCTATAACACCTATAATCCCAACACTTTGGGAGGCCGAGGCAGTAGGATTGCTTGTTCCCAGGAGTTTGAGACCAGCCTGGGCAACATAACAAAACTTCGTTTCTACGAAAAAAAATTTTTTTAATTAGCCGGGTGTAGTGGCACATGCCTACAGTCCCAGCTACTTCAGATGCTGAGATGGATCACCTGAGCCCAGGAGGTTGAGGCTGCCGTGAGCCAAGATCATTATGATCGTGTCACTGCACTCCAGCCTGGGTGGCAGAGTGAGACCCTCACTCGAAAATGATAATGATAATAATAATCAGGCACGGTAAACACATGTACACATGGACATTTGGCTCCACCTCCCTCTTCAGAGGACTGCCCATTCAGAGGACTCCCTCTTCAGAGGACTCCCTCTTCAGAGGACTGCAAAAGCTTATGGGGTATGCAGGGGGATCATCAGGGTCAGCAATGTGTCCCTAGGTCACAACATGTCATCTGGGAAAATCACGGCAATGATCCCATCACACAACTAGTGTGGGTTCAATAATCACCACCTCTGTCACCCCTGTCGAGTCCCTCCCTTCCTCCCAGCCTGCGGAGCTATCTAACCAGCTGTCCCAGGGGCTCTTCCCTTTTCTTCCTGGGGTAAAAGCAGGAATAGGCTAGAGCAGTGGGAACAGTCTTGACATGTTATTTGTATATCTGAAACTAACTATCCTTCCTGTCTTCATTGATTATCTTTTCATCTATTTTTAAGATGAGGCTTGTTTTTCTTCTGTCTGGGACGATACAGATATAAACAGGGCCAGAGCTTGACTTCCCTACATGACCCAGCCATAGCTGATCAAATGCTAATACAGAAAAGAAAGAAAAAAATGAAAAAAAGCTCACTCCCACAGAAGGAGAGGGTATATGCCTCCTGCAGGACCCTGCTGGTTCTTCTGTGGGCCACTTCACAGAGCATCCTGCTCGGGCCATCTGAGTCCCCAGAAGAGCCCTGGAAGGTTCCAGTGTCCAGACAGCATTTCTCAGAGCCCTCTTTGGTGGTCACAAAATTTAAAACCTGGGAAAACCCAGGGAGGCCCAAAGACACCGTGGACACAAGCCAGTGAGACTTGTCCAAACACTTAAGTTGGGGGAAAGAATTGAGCAATAAACAGTCCAGCATTCAGAGAGGGAGCAGATTCCAGCTCACTCAAAATTAGGCTAAGAAAACCTGAGAGCACAAGCTATCAACTGAAGAAATTTACAGTATTTTCCAAATGCTGAAAGCTCAGATTCAATTGGACCAAATAATGATCAGCTCAATTGTCCTGGATGCCCAGGCATTGAAGGTTCTGAGCAGGAAGCCTGAGACATACATTGTCCTTCCAAGACTACAAGTGCCTGTTGGTGAGGAGCTCTTAAAGGAATGCAATTCTCCAGCATCTGCCTGGGCTCCTGGACCACATGCAAAGGTGAATCAGACCTCAAGTGTCAGAAATGTTGAGAGTTTGGGGGTACTAAGTTTCTGTCCAGCTGCTGGGTTTAAACCTGGGTCTTCTCTTCCTCCGTCTCAGCACATCAGTCCACAGTGCAGCCAGGAGCTGTGTGAGAGCCTAATACCTGACTGGGAGGTGTATGCAGCCATAGAGATCATCTGGGCCAACCCCTGCACTTTCAGATGAGAAAACTGAGGTCCAGAGAGAGAAAGTAAGTTTCCCAAGGCCACCCAGCATCTGACAGCGGCAGGAAGTCAAGGGCTCTGCTTTGATCACTTGGCTGAGACTTGGTGAACTTCAGACTCTGAGACTTCATAAAGCTAGGTCAGCACTGTGGGCTCTGTGGCAGAGGCCATCTGGGGCAAACAGTGCTGCTCCCTAGTCAGCATGTGGAAAGCTAGGGGGAATGTTCAGGTGGTGGTGTAGAGAGAGGTGGGTGTTGAGAGCATGAGGCAGGTGGGGGCCGAGGGAGGAATCGATTCATGCTTACCTTCATAGCAAGGGATCAGCATCCTGCCTTTGGCCTGGAGGTTGGACGGGATGATGTAGCAGAAGCCATGGGGCAGGATGTGGTCTGTTTCATAGTAGATGTTCTTCCAGCGATGGGCACAGGCCTAAAGGAACAGAGAGAGACTGAGAACAGGAAAGTCGGTCCCAAAAAGGTCACAAAGCAGAGCCCTAGCAGTGCCAGGTGGTTCTTTCTATGGGAAGAGAGAAAAGCAGAGGGGCCAGGAAGCCACACCTTCACACCAGGCACTGTTCCAGGTATCAGAAAACTGCAAGAACAAGAATGAGCCCCTTGGAATTTAGTGGGAGAAGGCAGGCAATCAACAATCACATCAACACATGAGGACTGTAGCTAATGCTGAGCACTGGGAAGGAATGAAACAGTGTGACGGAATAGAGAATCTGGGAGGAGGAAGGACAGTTTCCACCAGAGGTCAGGGAAGGCCTAAAGCTTACCATGAGCATGCGGGGAGAGACTCCCAAGAGGATGGAACATCAGGTGCAAAGGACACAAAGTGGGAAAAGCTCAGAGGTTCAAGAAAAAGAGAGGAGGCCGCTGGGGCCGGTCTGGAGTGACTCTGGTGAGAAGGAAGTAAGGTCAGACAGGGGCCAGGGGTCAGGCCACAGGGGACAATGGAAACGACTGTGACTTCGGCAGACATGCCAAGGGAAGCTGGTGGAGTGTCTTGCGCAGGTGAGAGGTGTGATCCGACGTTCGGTCTGGAAAGACAGTCCGGCTGCCATATGGAGACTGCGGATGGGCAAGACTGTAAATGCACATCGAGGTGGAAGATGAGGCTGGCCTGGGCCAGGAGAGGGCAGAGGTGATGAGTAGGGGGTGGCTTCGCGATGCATGCTGGAGGTAGAACTAACAGCCTCCAGGAATGGCCAGATGTGGGGAGAACAGGAAGAAGGGCCAATATGCAACTGTGTTTTCATCTACAGAAACACTGCAGTGTACCTCTCATTATCTAGAAGTAAATGTGTATAGATTTTTTTATATGTAAATTTGCACACAGCAAGATGCACAGTTCTCACACGTACCACTGAATGAGCTTTGACAAATGTGCATACACATGGCATCAAGCCCCTAGCAAAACACAGAGTATTTCCATCTCACCAGAACGTTCCCTGGTGCCAGGGAGTAGCTGGTTTTGACAGGCCAGTCAGGGAAAGCCTCTCTGAGGAAAGACTTTAGGAAGTGAGGGAGTGGCTGGAGGGAGACCTGAGGGGCGGTTCTCATAGAGAAAGGGTTCTGGGGTGGGTGAGAGTTTGTCATGTGTGAGGAGGAGAAGAGGCTGCCAGGATGGACAAACCCTTTGCCCAGCTTTTGAGAGCAGCTGTGTCTGCCAGCATCTGTTGGCAGAACTGCCCTGCTTCACAGCATCTCCACACCATTTCTGTAAGTTACAACACTCAGCGTTTTTACTCTACCTTTGACCTCTTCTGCAACCCTGGAAAGAGGACAGAGGTGTTCTTAAAATTCACATTTTCTGCACGGGAATGCCAAGTATCAGAGGGGGGTGCTATGCCTACATGGCAGATCTCAGGACTGAAATTCATGGATCCTGAGTCTTCCTTATCTCCCTATAAGGCATTTTTCATCTTAAAACTTCTAATTCCTGCCTAAGAAACCATCAAAGCCCACCCCTTGGGACAGGCCTGGTAGCTATTTACTGTCCTTATAGTGCTCCCCCCAGGTCCTAGGACACCAGAAATAACCACTCTGGGGTGGAAAGGATGCCCAAGGTCACCGAGTGGGTGAGTGGGCTCTCAGGCCCATTTCCCCCTGAGGTCATTCTACAATAAGATCACTGCCTCCTAAGCTCTCTGCTCTTTATCCTTCAAGCCAACTGCCACCAGGGCCCACTCAAGGTCACTCTCTGCCCAAAACCAAAAGCAGAGACGCTCAGAAAGACTCGAAACCTGAGCTTGCTCATACCCTGTCTCTTGTCCTATGACATTAAACTGCAGGAAACAATCTATTGTTATTCCTTCTACTGCAAACCATCTTCATTCCTTCCACTTGATATTGTTTTATGCTAACATCAAGTTTCTGAATAGACTGAAATGCTATGGAGCAAGGAACTATTAAAATATGTCACTAAGCAGATAATCACTTCATACTGCAAAGTAACTGATAATTTTTTAATAAGTTCTGATTCAATTCTGATGGCTTACAAACTTGAATCACTATCATTATTACTTACTACTTACTATCATCATGTTAGTTACATCTTACTTTCTGGACTCAGCAAAGCCCTTGGCTTCAAGGGCTGACCATATTTTTTTGTGTTTCTGGATTGGAGGAACTTTTGCAAAAAGAGGTGGACATTTGTCACAGTGCTGTCTGACTGCCAGCTGCATGCTGATGTTTAGAAGGAAGGCCTTGCTGCATTTAATGTCTAGTTTATCTCCTAATTTTCTAAGTGCCATGAACTCTTTAAGGGGTGATCTTGGAGAATTCCTAGAAAATCCAAATATTGCACTTCACACGAAACTAAACTAGAATTAAAGCATTCTGGGAAGTCAGAGGTCAAGGTGTCAAAGGCAGAAATCATGTAGGAAAATAATGAAAAGTGTCTCTGAATATAAATTATAGAAAGAAAAGACTGTGTTTAGCCCTGATTACCATTGTATATACAAATATGTCAATCTGACCCCTACATAAAAAAACAATTCCTAGGCTCAGTCTCCAAAGCACTAATATCTCCATCAATCTCTCCAAATGAGTTCTGCTGTGAGGCAGGAGTGGGAGCAGAGCAGGAAAGAAGAACAGAAGGAGAGCATTCTCTGGAAAAGCAAGACTCACTCAAACTCGGATTTCAAACAATCATAAAAAGGGGGCAAAGGAGCCTAGCAGTACCCCACATCTTAGAATCTGACATATTTCAAGTTATAAAGATTGTTTTTCCTCCCAACGGAAGAAAAGAAGAAAGAAAATGAACAGTTTATTTCAAGGGCCTTTGTTGTAGTATGGAAACAGCACATCCTTTGGGGGGAGGTGTAGCTTTCCCAGTCACTCCAGGTAGCTCAGCCACAAAGGCCTGTGAGCCTCCAGCCCACCCCTGCTGCCCACACATCCGCTATATAGAGATGGCCAAAGCCTTTATCATGCTGCCAGGCCCACAGCACACAGTTGCGGCCAGGGCTGGGCTGCTGAGAACAGTGCATGGTAGGGAGCAAGGTGAGAATGAGCTGGGACGCCACAAGACTCCCCCAAAGAAGCTTCCTGACCAAGGGAGGAGGGAGTGGCCAGGGAAGCACCGGGAAGAAGCATCTGGGTGCTGGGAATGTTGTTCTGAGGATGTTCACCTCATGAAAATTCACTGGTGTGTACACTGATGTTTGTGCACTGTTCTGCATGTGTGTTATACCTCAATGAAAAGCTCACTTGAAAACATCAGGAGGCCGGGCTCAGTGGCTCAGCCTGTAATCCCAGCACTTCGGGAGGCCAAGGTGAGTAGACTGCCTGAGCCTGTGGGTTTGAGACTAGCCTGGACAACTTGGCAGGACCTCATCTCTACAATAAATCAAAAATTAGCCGGACATGGTAGCACATGCCTGTAGTTCCAGCTACTTGGAAGGCTGAGGTGAAAGGATCGCCAGAGCTCAGCAGGTCAACACTGGAGTGGCTGTGAGTGTGCCACTGCCCTCCCTCCAATCTGGGCTACAGAGTGAGATTCCAACTCAAAAAAAAAAAAAAAAATCAGGAAGCAGAGCAACAGAGCAAATGCAAAAATGTACTCTGTGGCTTTGAAAACAATGGATATATGGGAAATGGTGAACAGATAGGAACAGCCCTGATGTTTAGAAAGAAAATGACAGTGAGATAGAACTAAAGAAAACTGCTTCCACCCAGAAAGAATGTAGAAGATGAAATCATATATTGTCTGAGCCTTGGCAACTCTGGTGAAAAGCGGAGACATCAGACTTGAACACTCTTAGTTGCCCTCCAAGGTCTGAGGGACGCAGTTAATGTCTATGCTGGTTTTTCAGTGGTTATTTTGAGAAGTAATTTTTTTCTCCCTATTTCTTAAAATGCCATCTGCACACTGGGAGTTCAGGGTGAGAGTGTGGGAAGGGAAGGGGGTTGCTTCTAATCTTGACACTATGTATACACTCTGTATCATTTGTTCTCTGGAGAAAATCTGGAAGGTACCACCATGCCCATGAAAGAGGTTGGCAGGCACTGATCCAAGGTCAACCTGCCAGGCTAGCCTGACAGCCTGGCTCTTGCCAGAGCTGGTCGTTGGGTCCATGGTCCAGATAATGCAATTTTCACTGAGATACTTCACTCCCTGTCAGAGCTTTTGAATTCTCCATCTGTTCTTTGCATTGAAATCAGCACCAGATGCCACTTTTAAAAAAGTCACCCCACTGCTCCCTCTTCAAGCCTAACCTTGGAATCCAATATTACACTCCTTAGACACAAGGGTCTCATGCCTACACTCCCAGGAATCTCCCAAGTTCTTAAAATATGTCTGGGCAACACACATCCTTCCTATTTTAATTTAAAAATAAATACTTGCCTCCTAGAAAGCTCTGACAGGTGGAATTGAGACATTAAGGGAAAAGAAAATGAATATGGGGCCTCCAAAATGTAAATATGGCTTTGCTCTACCTTGTTTTTGCCTGTCATTTCCAAGAGACATTTTACCGCATTTTGCTGGTTCTACCATCTACCACTTAGAATCAGCCACAAAGGAAAGATGGCAACTAACTTGGCTTCTAATTATTTTAACATTGACAGTCGGTCCCTATATTATTCAAACATACTTTCAGACACCATTCCTTAGAGAGATGTCCTCCAGGCACTGAGAGTGAAGGTGAATGAAAGATTTGATCTCTGTCCCCAAGCAGCTTCCATGAAAGAGGACATATACCCACAAAATGATTTATATGCACACTCTAAGGTAACAATATGATGCCGAGCTCCTAATGACACAAAATATGCTCAGCTTCTTTCCAAATAGCCCATAACAACTTCATAACGGAGCCAGAGCCTAAACTGGGGAGAAAAGAGGAGGCCAATGACAGAGGGAGACAGGGATAGGTGGGACTAAGGACCAGCCTTTTGTAGCAAGATGGCCTACGTGCAAAAAGCCATGAGGACAACTCAACAACAACAAATACCAAACGAACAATCCAATTTAATAACGGGCAAAGGAGTTCAAGATCAGCCTAGTGAGACCGCATCTCCACAAAAAAATCAAAAAATTAGCCAGGTATGGTGGAGGTGGAGTGCACCTATAGTCCCAGTTACTCGGGAGGCTGACACTGGAGGATCGCTTGAGCCCAGGAGTTTAAGGCTGTAGTGAACCTTAAACACTTTCAAAAAAGTCACCCCACTCCAGCCTTGGCAACAAAGTGAGACCTTGACTATAAATAAACAAACAAACAAATAAATAAAATGTGCAAAGGGCTTAAAATTTTCTTCAGAGAAGATATACCAATGGCCAAGAAGCAGATGAAAAAACACTCAACATCACTAATCATCAGAGAAACGTGAACCAACATCACAATAAGATATCACACTCACTAGGCTAGCCACTATTTTTTTAAAAAAACAGAAAATAAATTGGTGAGCATGTGGAGCAACTGAAGCCCTGGCACACTACTGTTGGTGGAAATGTAAAATGGTAAAGCCACTCTGGAAATGGTAAGGAGGAAAAATAGAATTACCATATGATCCAGTAATCCCACTTCTGGGTATAAACCCAAAAGAACTGAAAACAGGAACTTAAAGAGACATGTGTAAGCACATGTGTATAGCAGCATTATTCACAACAGCCAAGAGATAGAAGCAACCTAAACGTTCATAATGGATCAAGGAAATGTGATAGAAACACACAATGAAATATTCAGCCTTAGCTGGGCTCGGTGGCTCAGCCTGTAATCCCGTGCTTTGGGAGGCTGAGGTGAGTGGATTGCCTGAGCCCACGGGTTCGAGACCTGCCTGGGCAACTTGGCGAGACCTCATTTCTACAATAAATCAAAAAATTAGCCGGGCATGGTAGCGCGTGCCTGTGGTTCCAGCTACTTGAAAGGCTGAGGCGGAAGGATCGCTGGAGCCCAGCAGGTCGAGGCTGCGGTGGCCAGGAGCAGCCACTGCACTCCAGTCTGGGCAACGGAGTGAGACTCCAACTAAAAAAAAAAAAAGAAATATTCAGCCTTAAGAAAAAAAAGAAGGAAAGCCTGTCATATCCTACAACATGGATGAAGCTTGAGAATGTTATGCTAAGTGAAAGAAGCTAGTCATAAAAGGACAAGCACTGCATGATTCCACTTACATGAGCTCTAAAGTAGTCGAACTCTTAGAAACAGAAGTAGAATGGTGGTGTCCAGGGATGAAAGAATAAGTTATTCAATGGATGCAAAGCTTCAGTTTTATAAGATAAATTTTTAGAGATCTGTTGCACAACAATGTGTATAGAGTTATCAACACTACACACTTAAAAATGATGAGGATGGTAAATTCTACGTTATAAATAAATATATATATGTATATATATATATATATATTTTTTTTTTTTTTTTGAGTTGGAGTGTCATTCTGTTGCCCAGGCTGGAATGCAGTGGCACACTCACGGCTACCCAAGCATTGACCTGCCAGGCTCTGGCAATCCTTCCACCTCAGCCTTCCAAGTAGCCAGAACTACAGGCGTGCACTACCATGCCCGGCTAATTTTTTGCTTATTGTAGAGACACGGTCTCGCCAAGCTGCCCGGGCTGGTATCGAACCCCTGGGCTCAGACAATCCACTCACCTCGGCCTCCCAAAGTGGTGGAATTACAGGCTGAGCCACCGAGCCTGGCCTGTTTTATATTTTTGACCACAACTGGACAAAAAAAAAAGGCAGAATGAAAGTGGATGCTGTGAGATGACCCCCCCTTTCTCCAGCACCCAGGTGAAGTGTCTTACTGAAGGGATAATGCAATAACTATGTGAAACAGAAGAAAAATAGCTCTGCATACAATTCATTCAGTGGGACTCTCCACGGTATCATTAGCCACCAAAGCTCCAGCTCTGCCTTCTTGGCTCTCTTTGCTAAATCTTCCTTGTGGTCCTCACTGCTGTTCCTGTACCCAGAGATGGCCCCTTCTTGATACTGATCTGCAGTCATACAGAACCCTTTGTCTTGCCCCTCTGGAAACAAGTTCTCAGCCACACAGAGGTTATCCTTCCTTGGGGAAAGGAAATATTTTCATAAGAGCAAACTCTGGCTCTAGGCTGGACGCCCCAAAGAGCATCGTGTGTTGTGCTGCCACCAGGCCACGGCCTCCTCTCTGTTCTGAATCATGACCTCAGGCCATGCTTTGATTTATAGATGGGTCAGCCTCTTAACTTTCTTTCCCCAGAATGGCAGACAGGACTTCTGGCTCTTCTGGGGCCAAGTTGTCCAGTCAAGTTCAGGCCACCATGCCTGGAGGAATGCAGAGGTTTGGAAAGGGTCCAGGACTTGCCATGACAGTGAAGAAAGGACTGGAAACCAAGGCAAACAGTGGGCTGGGGGAGTCTCAATGGGACTTACAACGGTTTCCAGCGTGGAGGTCCCCCCGCGATGCTGGCGACAGCATCCAGCTGCTTCTTCCCTCTCCTGAGGGCCCCAAAAAGGGGGAAATGTTTAATTGTGCTGGGGAGGGTAGAACTCAGATTAACACCTTCTGCCCTGAAGAAGTTTAACACAAAAGTGGTCTCCTTGGGGAGGGGACAGAAACACTCTACCTAGATCCTTAAGGAAAACCTGCATAAAACAGTCATAAAACCCTCATCTTTACAGCTTGTGACCCAAAGGAAGCCTCTGTAAGTGGCAGCTAGTATTACTGTCCCTTCTTGAGCTTATGCTGTTAGAACAAAAATCTTCTACAGTTTCCAATAAAAGTCAAAGGCAAGAAAATGCCTCTGACGTCGAACAGTGATTATCTCAGTGGGGGCCAGGGATATTGACTAGAAAAAGGCCCGAGAGAACCTTCCAGGGTTTTAGCAGCAGAGATGCACAAATATCTGTATACGAAGAAATTCAGCAAGCTGCACACTCACAGCTGTGCCTGTTAAGTACTTTAGTGTCACAACTCAAGAGAAAAGCTTGAAAGGAAGAAAACAGACAAAATAGGACCCTTGCGGCTGTCAGAAATTCTTTTTTGTGCGTGTGGAGTCCAATAAAACTTTCTGTGATGATGAGTATGTTCTCTCTCTGCGCTTTCCAGTAGTCATATGTGATTACTGAGCACCTGAAATGTAGCTAATGTGACCAAAAAACTAAATTTCTAATTTAATTTAGATCAATTTCAATAACTGCACATGGCTGGTGGCCACATTACTGCACAGCACAGCTCTAGGTTATCGGGAACCTCAGATGCAAAGATTTTTTCTTTTTATCACCCTCAAAGCACTTAATGGAGCAGAATGTGTCATATGCACTTTGGAAGCCAAGTAAGTGACTAAAAATAACATGCGTTTCATAAAATACAAGAGGGGACCGAAAAAAAAAAGGAATTATCTTCTGGAAGGCAGGCCCCTTGTAGTATACTCGGAATTTGTTCCTCCGGATCAGTCAACCAAAGTTTTTTGTTTTTTTTAGTTTGTTTTGAGTTGAAGTCTCACTGTTACCCAGCCTGGAGTGCAGTGGCACACTCACAGCCACTGCAGCCTTGACCTGCTGGGCTCAGGTGAGCCTTCCACCTCAGCCTTCAAAATAGTTAGAACTACAGGTGTGTGCCACCACACCTACCTAATTTTTTTATTTATTGTAGAGACAAGGTCTCACCAAGTTGCCCAGACTAGTCTCGAACCCCAGAGCTCTTGCCTCTGCCTCCCAAAATGCTGGGATTACAGGCATAAGCCGCCATGCCCAGCTAACCAAAGTTTTTCTCTGGAAGTTTTGAGAGTTGCATCATAATTTGCAAAAGAAATGTCCCAAGTTACAGCGAACAGGTGACTGGTTCTTCCGGTATGATAACATACCTGCCCATAGTATGCTGAGTATTCAGCAATTTTTGACCAAAAACAGCATAACCTCTATGCCTCGCCTTCCCTATTCACCTGATCTTACCCTGAGTGACTTTTTTTTCTGTTTCGCCAAATGAAAAAAGTCCTCAAAAGGAAACATTTTGCCAATGTGGAAGAAGTGAAACAAAAAATGGCATAAGCACTAAAAGGCATCAAACTTGAAAAGTTCAAAAACTGTTTTGAGCAGTAGAAAAAGCATCTTGATAGGTGTATTGCATCAAACAAGGTGTACTTTGAAGGTGACTGAAGCTTAAACATGTAAGAATAAATACACAATTTTTTATAAATAAATTCCAGTGTTTTGGGGGTGCCCCCATAAAATATCATAGAGAAATAAATAGGAATGAACTACTGATACATAAAAAAAAGATTAATCTCAAAAATATTATTTTGAATGAAAGAAGCCTTACACAAAGGCATTCACAATAGGAATTCATTTACATGAAGTTCTAGAAAAAGTCAAAGTAACGTAAAACAAGTCACAGCAGTGGTTGCCTCAGGAGTGGCAGGAGTTGACTGGGAAGGGATAGAAG
Organism: Tarsius wallacei; assembly: GCA_963574415.1. Lineage (NCBI taxonomy): Eukaryota > Metazoa > Chordata > Mammalia > Primates > Tarsiidae > Tarsius > Tarsius wallacei. The sequence continues at coordinate 21,316 of CAUYQG010077840.1, read as the reverse complement.
ATAATTTTGGGGGATAGTGGAAACATTCTCTGTCTTGGTGGGGTGTGGTGACACCAGTGTGTACAATTGTCAAAACCCAGACTGTAATCTTAAGACTTATGTGTTTGATGTAAATTATACCTCAACTTAAAACACACACACACACACACACACACAAATACTTACATAATAAACAAAATTTACAAAGCACTTTTCACATATGTTTTGTCATTGTTCAATACCTATATGTCAGCACCTTGGGGCAGACATTAAATCTGACAGATAAATAAAATAGAAAGATAAGCCATTTGTCTTCGCAGTAGTCCAAATAGGCAACCTCAAAGCCATGCCCTTGTCACCATGCCATCCAGCTTTCCTAATGGATCCAAGTCATTCATTCTCAGAGTGCCAAGCCCAACCCATGTCACTCCTGGGAGGCCTTACCAAAACGCGGCCATCAGCCCTGGGCTGCCGCGCCAGGCTCACCCCCATCCACTCATCATCCCGGTCTTCCCGGCAGGTCTTCCCACAGGGCGTGCCCCGATTCTTCCCTGGAGGAAAAAGAGAAGAGCCAGACTTGAGTTGAGGAATGACGTTCTGCTGGCTGCTTTTCAAAGGATGGTGGTCCAGACCCAAATGTTTGTTATCCAGGAGGAAATAAGACACTTGAAACAAAATATAAATCAACTCTGTCACTATGCACAGTATGCTGTTTAATCCGGTCAATTATTTTTTACACAGCAAGACTTTCTCAATGAAGAAGCAGTGCATTGATTTTGGTTCTGAAGCAAGTTCCTTCATCTGTTATGTACCAGTAACAAACAGTTCACAAGTCAGTCATTTTGAGGAACACTAGAGAACACCATGGACATCTCGCCTTTTCTGCTAAAGAAAATCATGCCAACCCTTTATTTTAAAATAATAATAATTGGAGGATCTTGATGGGAAAGGACTTTGGAGGAAGTGAGGACTTGAAGTCATAATTGTAATAAAATAGTTCCAATTTGCAAAGTACCTACTATGTGCCAAGCACAGTTCTGTATACTCACCTCTGTTATCTCACTTAATCTCCTCAAGGTCATCTTGGTGAGGTGGGTATCTTAGTCTTGATTTTTACAAGTCAGGGAACTGAGACCCAAGAGGCTACAAGAACATTCCCAGTAAGCCCAAGCTGGGCTTTGAACCCAAGCGGATCCATCTGATTCCAAAGCCATTGGATTTTCCACTAGATCAAAGTGAGCTTTTAATGACATCCAACCGATCATATCCTTCCCTACTTAAAATATAAAACCTAAAGTTGATGTTAGGTTCACACACAGAATAAAATCCTAACACCTTGCCCTGGCCTGTTAGGTCCTGTGTGGTCGGACCCCAGTCTGCCTTGCCAACTTCCTCTGCTCCCCATTCCACTGCTCCCCACACTGCACTTCAAAATAGGGCACCTTTACTTGGAGGTCTGCCTCCTGTACCTGCCCAGCTAACTGCTATGCATCCTTCTAATCATGTCGAAAGGTTCTCAGAGAGGGAACCCTGACCCTTCAATCTAGATTAGCTCAAATACTCGAGTCTTCCGTGACACAATGATGTGCCTTAATGCCTCTGTGACCACTAGTTTATGAAGCCCAGGATGGCAGGATACTTCTCTGTTTTGTTCACTGCTATATCCAGGGCTTTGTAATGATTAGGTACTTAATACATATTTGTTGGACAGATGGATGAGTTAGTGAGTGGATGATCACCCTGGAAAGAAAAAAGAGCCACATGTGAGGGTGCAGAACCCACTTTCACCTTGGCAGTGATGTCCACCCACCTCGAGCCATGTCCAGTTCGGTACATCTCCGGTCAGGGTTGGTATGAACACGGCACTTAAACACAGCCCCAGGGGACTTCACCAAAGTGCTGTATTTGGAATCTGCCTTCGGTGCACCCACCAGGACCCTGCAAAGCAAAAGGAAAGGACATTCTGTCACTACCTAGCACAAGAAAAGAGGAAGCCAATGGTTAAATCCTCACCCAGTCATGGGGGGAACTGCTGAATGCTCATTGAGAAACCATATTAATATACTGCGCTAGGAGGGCTTGGGAGAGGGGTGGTCTTAAAATGACCCTGTTAGATCTTCTCCAGGCACATTAAAAAGTTAAAGGATGGTTGGGAACACATACAACCAACAAAAAGGTTCCTATCCACAATCTACAAAGAACTCCTACAAATCAATTAAGACAAACACAGAAAAATCAACAGACTAACGGTCAAAGCCTTGAACAGATACGTCATGAAACAGGATAGCCTGATGGCCAATAAACACATAAAAAGGTGCTCAACAACATGAGTTATTAGGAAAATCTGACTTCACACCAACCAGAAGGCTAAAACCAAAAAGGCTGAACATGCTAAGTGCTGACAGGATGTAAAGCAACTGGAGTCTTCATACATTACTGGTGGGAGTGGAAACCATTAAAACTTTGGAAAACTATTCACCAGGTTCTAATGAAGCTCAAACGCACCTAACCCATGACCCAGTAATTCCATGTCTAGGAATATACCCAATGGAAATGCATGCACGTGTCTACTAGGAAACATGCAAGACTTTCAAAGCTGAAGAGGTCACAGCCAAAAACAAGAAGAGACCCAAAGGCCCATCAGTGCCAGAGTGGATAAGGAAATCATGGTATAATCATACAATTGAATTCTACACAGCAATGAAGTCAATGAACAACACCCAACGGCAACCACATAGACGCATCTCACAAGTATAACACTGAAGCAAAAATGCCAGATACAACAGCACACTCACTGATTCCATTTATCTCAAATTCAAAAGCAAGTGAAATTTAACTATGGCATTAGAGGTCGGGATAAGGTGACCTCTGGGGAGGAGAAGAGAAGCTGTAATCAGGGAGGAAGGCTTCTGTAGATGCTGACAATGTCCTATTTTTCAACCTCAGTGGTGTGAAAACACACTTGTGATCATTCATTTAATTGTATAGGATACCCACACTTTTCTGGATAGAAAATTCAGAGATGCCATTTCTCTTCTGTCTCTCCCTCTTCTTCTTACCCCTCAACCATACACACAACACAGATATTTAGGGGGAAAATAGGAAAAAATAATAGCATGGAATTATAAACAGCTTCTTCTCTTCCAATGCGAAATAGAGACAGAATGGTTTGCATACAAACAGGGACAAGAATGAAGCTCTGCAACCTTTACCTTGAACTGAAAAGCTGCCTGGGTTGGGCCATCCCCAGCAGCAGCCTTCCCTGTCCAGAGGAAGTGGACAAGACACTCCCTCACCCCGGAAAACAGAAGAGACAGGTTTTGCCTGTGTGGGTACGGAATGTGGGGAAAATGGCAGTAAGTCCCCCCACCCCCAGATGTTACCAAAACAATTCTGACCTACAGTTTTATGCATTGTTTCCGGAAAGTAGCCAACTGAAGATCTATAGCAAGCGATACTGAACAACACTAATCAAGCACGGGCTATACTGAGCTATGAAAAATTTGGAAAAGGTCTTAGACAAAGAGACTTTAAACAAAATCCACACTGATGTTCCAAGAAAATTCCAAGCCACTGCTCCATAAGGACATGAGCTGCTCCCTATCTCCAGCAGTCTAGAAAGGAGATGAGACTCACCTCACAAGGGCATTAGGCACATTATGGAGTAAATAATCACCCACATGCCTTGGAAGATAATGCATTGTCCATTATGTATCTGTGGAGAAGGTGTCTAGCAGAGGTTGAGATGGTTGCAGACCGCCTCCCTGGGGATGTTAGAAACTGACCCAGCCTCCCCTCCCTGTATCCTGAGAGCCACTTTCATCTTAGGATCTCAGTCCTTCACATTCACCCCCACCTTGGCCTCAGAATGACGCTGCACCCCCACAAACTCCAGCTGTGCAAAGGAGCAGACAAACAAGGTATCAATATCATACAAAAGAGAAGTCTGAGACCCTCAAAGGGGAATTCAGCAAAGGCTGGCAGACATCACAAGGGACATCGCTCCTAACCTGGTTCAGAGACATGGTGTCAGGGTTCACAGGAAGGTGTATAGGTTCCTTTTAAATTCCCACTGCCCCTGAGCACCCAGAACCTGAAGGATCTCTGAGGAAACAAAGAGCCAGGAAGACCCACCCTTCACTGGAGTGTCTCTTTCCAAAGAGGACGTGTATAGGATTCTGCGAGGAAGATGCCCTGCCAGAGTGTATGAGAAGTGAGGCTCCCAACAGTGAGAGTACCCAGGCTGCCCCACAGCCCCTCAATAATGCCCTAGGAAGCTCCCCTCTGGGTTCTTGCTGGGCATAGCTGCAGAAGTCCCAAGCAAAAGCAGGGCTGGAAGCCACAGCCCTTTGGAAATCCAAGCAAGCACTTTCCCCAACAGACCACACTGCCTCCCTCACCCACACAGAGCAATGTGGCCAGCCCCTGGCTGCTCTAACTCAGATGCATGATAACATACAAAACAAAACTCCAGTGAGAAGAAAGTCACATTAAGGGATCAATTTCCCCCCTTGCTTCTGGGACTGAGCTTTAGAGCCATGAGGGCAAGTCAAGGATTGTTCTCTCTAACGCCGGTTGTTTTCACAGGTGAGAAGAATTAGCAGTGTGCCCTCTCTAAACTGCTGAAACATCCTCAGCCTTTCCACAGGTCAGGAGAGTAAAATGCAGTGTGCCTCCTCTACCGGAAAACCCCAGGGCAACAGGGCTGGCTCCAAAAATTCCCACCAACTCCAAATTTACATCGGCACAGTGAATAATTGCCATTTGTAATTCATCTAATAAAATATCACAGAAAATAACCAAGGGTAAGAATTCACCAGGTACAAGAAGGGAAATGGCTACAAGAATCAACAGAATATTTCTGGATTGTGTTCTCCAAACTGGCATTGAAACCCTGGAAATTTCAGAGAGTGCCATTGCTCCAAACACACAGACAGATTTGTGGGTTATCCACGTGGAAAGAGATCCTGGAGAGCTAAATTCCCAGGCACTGCTCCCCCCAGCCTAGAGCCAAGACCGAGAGGGGCAAAGCTTACACTAAAATCTAAAGTGAAGAAGGGACGCTGAGTTATTATTTCCTTCCAAGTCCCAGGTACTCAATAGTTCTAACAACAATGGCTGATTCGAACCCTGATAACAAATCTCTGGTTCAAAATTTCTAATCAGTTTGTCAGATGAGACGGTTTCCCCTCAATACTGTGCAGCGGGAAATGAAGCGAGAGATGGGGGGTGCGCGCACACACGCGCATGACATACAGAGGTGGGGCGCTAGAGGATGTGCTTGTATCTTGTGTTTACAGAACTGTGTGGCTTCCTCTGTAGCCCGGCACTGCTCTGTACTGCCATCCAGCAAGCCTGCACAGCAGGCAAGCCCACAAGCAAGTCTTTTCTGAAGTTAATTCAGCTGGTTGTTTGCCAGGCGGATCCCAAGAAAGAGAGATTACGGTGGCCCAGAGTTCAAGACAAGCCCCTGAAAAGACGCCATCTGTTTTTTCTCTCATCATCCTCTGAGTTAGAAAGAGACAACCCAGCCACTTCAAACATGATGCAAACTCTTCCCTGGTACTCTTGATAAGGCAATGTGTCTTTCGTCTGTACAGTTTCCATATAAAAGAGCTTTGGTGGCCCCACCAGCAGGATCCCATCAGTAAATCATCAAGCTGACTCTCACCTATGTTTGCTACTCCAAGTGAGGTCCTCTGACCAGCGGCATGGGGAACAACACCTGGAGCTTGATAAAAATGCAGACTCTTAGGCCCCAGCCTATTAAATCAGGATGCATTTTAACATGCTCTCCAGGTGATTTATAGTCTAAGAAGTACTCTATAACCAGCTACACAGATTACAAATAATCAAGATCACTCTTGAGAAGTGAGGCCCTCCTCCTATTTCACCCCCAGTTAAAGATGCCACACACTTCAAAGACACTTGAGAGTCCTCTCATTAACTCAGGACTCTGGATTTCTGATTAGGCCAGCACCCAGCAGGTTCCCAGAGTGTGCAGGTTATAGGTGAGGTCACTATGAGCAGTACTGAATTTGGTCTACATGGCAACTCTATGGGGGGTATGAGAATTATTCCCATTTTACAGGTGGCCAGAGGTGGCCATGGTACTTGATCCAGCCCACAAAGTGTGTTCAGATGCCAAGCTGCAGCATGCACCCTAGCAGTCGAAAGTATCACCCACTCCCTATTCTACCTACCCCATGTCAGCCAAAAAGGTGGAAACAAGAACCAGAAGGTACCCAGTGCCCTCTCTGGTGCCAGCCACTCATATATGTGCCCTCCACCTGAGGAAAGCCCTGGTGAAGATCTGGGGGCAGCTCTGATGTTGGAACTTTTTTTTTTTTTTTTTTGAGTTGGAGTCTCACTCTGTTGCCTAGGCTAGAGTGCAATGGCACAATCACGGCTCACCACAGCCTCGACTTCCTGGGCTCAGGTGGTCCTTCTGTCTCAGCCTCCCAAGTAGCTGGAACTACAGGTATGTGCAACCATGCCCGGCTAATTTTTTTTTGTAGAGACGAGGGCTTTCTATGTTGCCTAGGCTGGTTTCAAACTCCTGGGCTCAAGCAATTCTCTCACCTCTGCCTCCCAAAGTGCTAGCATTACAGGTATGGAACTTGGATTTGGAAGCTCCCTCATGTTAAAGAACACTCTGGGGTTTGGAGGTGAGAGAAGCCTTTCTCCTCCCCTCAGGCTTTGGTGACCCAAGAGGTGAATCTCAATCACCTCCTTGCTTTTCCAAAACAATGACATTGCTGTCAAGGTGTTAACCTCCCACAATAAGTAGTTTACAAACCTCTCCAGAGATGTGGTTCCATCTGTTCATCTGTCAGCACCAGTTATGCCCACAAGAGTGCTTTCTTGCTCAAGGCAATCCTGTTGAGCAGTCTCTCATGTATATTCCACACAGAGATGTTGGGTCACTTTGCTGGTAAGTGACAGAGCTGGGATTTGAACCCAGGGTGTCTGTATCCAACGGTGTGCTCTTTCCAGTCCCCTCCCCAAATTCCCTCCTAATGTGGCCATTTAGATTCCCTCCATTATTCCAGCAAAGCCATTTCCTGGGTTCTCCATGTTTGGTCAGGTTGGCTGCAAAGGCTCCACTCCAGCCATCCACTTTGCTGTGAGCCTCTCTCACACTCTCAGGGTAATCTGCAGGTAATTCCCTGGAGAGCAGGTGACAGAGAAGGGCTGAGCTGCAGCTGCCTCCCTGGGGAAGGCCTGAAATCGACAGTGTCTCAAAGGCTCCCAACCTCCCCACAAATGCCACAGCAGCGATTTGGCGGAGCCAAATTACAGTCGGAGTGAGGACAGCAACTGGAGATTTAAATTTTTAAACCCATTAGGTTTGCTTTCATGCATCTGAGCCCAAAGCCAAAGCTTCCCCAGGGACCCATGTTTTGGTTACATGAGTCAAATTCATCACTGTGTGTCCACCGCTGGGAAACCCCAGGAATTGGCCACATCCCTTACTGGGCAGAAAACAGCCCAGGCTTGAGCAGAGGAAGTACCCTGAGAGCCACTTCTGACCACACCAAACCCTTTGCTCCCAGAGAGGGGACTCGCTAGGAAACAATTGCCCACTGGAGCCATGGAACCTAAAAGACCTCAGAAGCTTCTCTTCTTACATATGGGGAAAATGAGGCTCCAGGTGTTTAAGCATAGATACTGACCTTTTTCTAGGAATTTTTAACTAAGAGTTCCACTTGGATTCTAAGCTTCATGGGCAGGATATTTACGATGATGAAGTGTAAGAAGCATAGGCAGTAACTCAGGGTTTAAATCCTGCCTTTGTCACTGACAAGCTGTGTGACCTCAGTCAAGTTTCTTAACTACTCTGAGCCTCAGTTTTTCTCCTTTATAAAATAGAAGGAATAAAAATGTACCGAGGTAGGATTCTTGTAAGAAAAATAAGCAAAATAATGTTTACAAAGCAGCCAGCACGGTGCCTGGTACAAAGAAATGTTAGAGAGGGGGGCAGTTGAAGCCATTCTACACCAGCCAGCTGCCAAGCACCCTGACAACCAGCTATCCCAGCTCCATCTCTAGGCAGCACCCAAGAGGTCACAGATCCATAGAACCAAAATGGAATCACTTGTGTTAAAAAAACAAAACAAAACCTGACAAGTAGTGCTAGGGAATGCCATGAAAGGAGGATTCTCGTGCATAAGTGACTGATAACAAGAACTGTCACCAAAAAAAACTCTGTGAAAACCACAACGTTGCACAAAGGCCATCACAATCTTACACACGAAAAGTAACTTCTGCAAGGACATCTGCCCAGCAACTGTCCATCCAACATCTGACTGGCATTACCCTTATTATTGACCCTTGTAGCCAAGGATAATTAACTCAAAACAATTACACGATCCTCCTCAGTTTTCCTCTAAAAACCTTTGTCTGTCTTTATCTCCCTGAATACATGCACAGTTTACTATGACACGCATATTCCCATTGCAGTGCCCTGCTCCTGAGTAAGCATCATCTTCTTTTAGGGCCTCTTTCTCCGTTATGTAGGTTAACAGAACCTTGGTCCTCTTTTTTGGTGTGCTGGGCAGGAATTTATTCAGACTCTCAGCTGAAATCACAGAAATCCAGGGATAATCGCCAGGATGCTTTCACCACCAGTAATGGATTAACTAAAAGATTACAAAAGTGGCCACAATTCTCCACCCTTCCTCTATCCTTGCCCTTTTCAATATGACTTTGCAGCTTCTTCTGTCAAGAAATGGCATCTGTTCCCCACCACCACCACCCCGCCCCCAGTCCAATCTGGGCTGGCCCTATATCTTACATTGGCCAACAGAATGTGGCAGAAGGGGCGTGGTTTGGCCTCTGAGCTTAGGTTCATGAGACCACGCATGCTTGATTGTTCTCTCGGTACCCAGCCCAACAACCATGTGTACAAGCCAGGCTAGGCAGCTGGGAGATGAAGGACACATGGAGCAGATAGAAGCATCCCAGTTGAAGCCATTCTACACCAGCCAGCAAACCGAACCGAGAAGGTGGCCACAGATGCATGAGTCAGCCCAGCAGAGGACAGAAGAATCACCCAGCTGAACCCAGCCTAAGCTGCCAAGTACAGAAGAAGCTAACAATTGGTGGTTTGTTTAAACCATTTAAGTTTTTGGGTAGCTTGTTGTGCAGCAATACTGTGGTAATAGAAAAAAGATACATCATCAAGCAAGGGCATGTCATTTCTGAAGAGAACTGGTCTGTGGTAACTCTGTCCCCTACCAATTGCTTCTGAGTACAAGCCAATTATCCAGCTCTGCAGCTAAGAACTATTGCTATGGCTCCTCCCGTTACCTGGTCTCCTTTCCTTCCCCCAAAGAAATCTCATCACTCCCCAGGACCACAGACTTTTACTGAGGGCCCTGATATGGGACAGGCAGGGTAGGATGGTAGCAACAGCCCTGAAGAGTGTACCTAGAGTCACACCCAGTAGTGTTCCAGTCCCTTTACAGTTACGTGACCTTGGACAATTCTGTTGGTCACTCTGGCTATTCCTTTCCTTTTCTCTAAAAGATAATAACAAATACATGGTCCCCTCCCAAAATAGTGAAGAGGTATAAAAGGAAATGGCAGACAGCACAGTGTTTGGGGGACCATGCACCCCAAGGTGGCCTGGCTTGCAAGAGTAGATTAGTGTCTTTTATCTGCAAGGCCAAGAGAAGACACAAATGCTCCCAAAAGAAGCAGCAGGGCCCTTTTTCCTTCTCTTTAGGAACCTTATACCTTGGACAGGGCCTTGACGGGAGTGAAGGTAGGGAGGGCTGTACGGCTGATCCTGAGCACAGTCAGATTAGCATTAAATCAGCACCACCTGGGTTCAGATCTCAACTCTGCAATTTACTTGCTGGGTAACCTTGGACAAGTGACGTGGTGTCTCTGTGCCTCAGCAGTAGTAGTCCCCCACTGCAGGAAGGTGACTATGAGCATAGCACCTGTGGCACATAGGAAGTATTCATAAAAGGCTGCCAAGAATAATTTTTCCTTGGGGAGCCTAGGTTGGAGTAAACAAACAGAGTGGGGGTGCGATCCATGCCAGAAAAATCTAAATCAGAGAATGAAGCTGGTGGAGTTCCACACCCAACTGGGAAAAAGGAGAGGTTTGGGCTGGGTCCCACCTTGGCGTGGCATTGACCCCCAGCTGCCCTGTCAGGGTGTGAAGGGTCCTCAGAGGCTGCTGCTCTGGCCTGGGGCCTGGGCCTTAGCAGACACACTGAGGGGAGGCAGCAGGAGGTGGAAGCATGGCAGGACTGAGGTTTTCCTTCCACATCTGAGAGCATCAAGGGGACATTAAAATCCAAGGGTCAGAGCAAGTTATAGACTTCTGGGAGACCGAAGTAAAAACCTTGACATCTTCCAATTGGTTTCTTGTGATAATTTTCTTCAAGAAAAATAGGGTAATACTTTTACATTGCTATTTTTAAAAATAAGATTACCACCACCACTACCACTAACTGCAGACCTACCTCCCAGACTTCTATGGAGCTCCCCCTCCCCGAACAAGGACAGCCTCCTACCTGCCTCCTGGCTCTCCAGGAGCACAAAGAAGAAAGAGGCATGCAAAACTCTGGGAGTTATAATCGCACAGGTCTCTGATTAAAGGAACCATCGCAGATGTTTTTTGGAAGCAGACTGGGTATAAATAAATGCACAAAAAATGTAGATTTATGTAAAGCATGGCCAAAATTTTAGAGACCACACATAATGAAGAGTGTGTCTATGTAAGAATATCTCATTCATTCCCGTGCTGAGTATCAACACTCAACATTTGATGAATAAATGAACGAATCAACAAATGTGCTGAAAGCAAACTCTTTTAGCATCTCAAGTCAGGATGAAAAAGGCCATTTGTCTCAGAAATCAGATCAAGTAACATAAAAATAACTACTAATATTTATCTATCAAGGGCTTACAATGAGCTATGTGTTATGTGGCGGGCTTTGTAGACATCATCTCATTTAACACTCCCAACAACCTGATGAGGGACAGACCCTTATGAACTCTTTTCAGAACAGGAAACTGAGGCTCAGTAACTAGCCAAGATCACGAAGTTCCTACGTGGGGGACTGAGTAAGGCAGGCAGAGGCAAGGCTGAAGCTGGGGCGCACTCTCTTGGCCACCAAACGCTTGAGCATCCCAGTGGTGCCCCCTTTTATGGCACAGAAACCATGGATCTGTTAGGTGCTGTGGAATCAGGGGCCACAATGAAGGTAGAGCCAGGAAGAACATCCCTCAGCTGAATCTGGTACGCCCAATCGTTAGGACTCATCCTGGTAAAAAGAGGTACCAAGGCCCTCTACAGTCCTGGCTTCTGGTGTGTCCAGTGCAACACCAAGCTTACTCTGGGGTCTGCACACATTGCAGTTCTTTAACACACGACAATTAGGAAGGGGCAGGAGGGGCCCCCTCCCAAGGAGCTTTAACACACCAAGGCATCAGCTGAGATGGACAAAATTTGTTTTGTGCCTTTTTTTTTTAATGTTCTGATAATTGGGGATATAAGTCATCCTCTGCCATGTACTGTTGACTACTGGTTGACCATTGGAGCAGAAAGTTTGACTCTGTGTGCATTTCTTTAATAGAGTTAACACAGGGGTGAATATTAAACACTGGCCACCAAGGCTACCTTCCCCATCCACTCTCCAGACAAAGCTTCCTAAATAAGTGGTGGAAGCCAAGAAGATTCAGAGTAAACAAAGAGATGGTAAGGAAGCAGCCCAGGGAGATGAGGTGGACACATGGAATATTCTGGAATGCTCCATCTTTCCTGGGAGACTTCTGCCTTATTGCCAGGCAAACTTGGTGCAAGAGCAGGCCCTTCAAACATCCCTGCAAGAATCACTGGGTCCCTGTTCACTCAGTGATCTGACATTTCCAGAAAGCAAAAGGTGGCCAGTGGGTCATGAATAAGCATCCCCAAAGAGTGCTGCAGAGAAACTACTCTTTTTTTAATTCCATAACTTTTCCAGCAAAGCAGGGCAGAACAGAATCTCATAAGACAGATGCTTGGGTGCCTGAAGACCCCAAACTCAGATTCTTAGCTTCTTGAAAGGCAGTTAGGCTGGGTGGACAAAGGCACAGACCCTGCTCAACCACTCACTAGTCATGTGAATTGAGCAATATGCCTCTGTGCCTCAGTTTCCTTCTCTCTAAATAGGGATAAAGTGATAGCCAACTGCTATAGACTAAACATGTGTATCCCCCCCAAAATTCATATGTTGAGGCCAGACGCAGAGGCTCAAGCCTGTAATCCCAGCACTTTGGGAGGCCGAGGCTAAAGGACTGCCTGAGCCCAGGGGTTTGAGACCAGCCTGGGCAATTTGGTGAGACCTTGTCTCTACAATATATCAAAAAATTAGCTGGGTGTGGTAGCGAGTGCCTATAGTTCCGGCTACTTGGAAGTCTGAGGCAGAAGGATCGCCTGAGCACAGCAGGTCGATGCTGGGGTGGCTGTGAGCATGCCACTGCACTCCAGCCTGGGCAACAGAGTGAGACTCTGAATCAAAAAAAAAAAATTCATATGTTGAAATCCTCACCCCAAGGTGATGATATTTAGAGGTGGGGCCTTTGGGGGGGTGATTAGGGTATAAGGGAATATCCCATGAATTAGAGTATTGTCCTTAATTTTAATGCTCCAGAGAGCTCCCATACCCCTTCTGCCATGAGGGCTTAGAGTGAGAAGTTGCCCATCTGTGAACTAGGAAGTAGACCCTCACCAGACAGCAAATCTGCTGGGGCCTTGATCCTGGACTTCTCAGCCTCCAGATCTGTGAGAAACAAATTTCTGTTGTTTATAAACCACCCAGTCTATGATAATTTGTTATAGCAGCCTGAATGGACCAGTTGAAATGACTGTTGGGAACATCAAATGTGCTAACATGAATAAAGTATAAAATAGCACTTGACATCTAAGTATTTGATAACTACATTGTTGCAGATTTCATTGTTGCTTCTGTCGCTAACTTAAACTCACAAGAGAAGTCCCTTTTTCTCTCCTAAAAAGCAAACACTGGCAACCCAGTGAGACTGTAGTTTCAAAAACTCTAGGTTTTTCCCAACCTTGGACTCGCTTTCACTTCCTAAGGCTCCCTCTAGCAAAAAGGAAGGTCGGGATAAAGCATTTATTCTGCTTTGGTTGGTGGCCAAATCCACTGGGCTAAAAGGATTTGCAGTTCAGAGAGTGCGATGGCTCAGCATAAGGCAGAGCTCCCTTCTTCTGAGATCCCTCACCTGTGACTTCTCTGACATCAGAAAGAGACTTCTGTGAGTCAGCTGGCAGTAAGGATGCTCTGGACTCTGTTCTGGGTCAGTTTCAACAGCCCCACCACCAATCCCAAACCTCCACATACTGATGACAGTGGGATGAGCAGACAGATAACCCCAATCACAACTGCGGGCCAAGGAGCACCCCTCGGACCCTCTCAACATGGTGATTCGTGCCTGGTGGGCTCCAGGGCCGCCACAGAAGTGTGAGTCACCTCGTGCCATTCAGCTGCCAGGGGGACGGTCAGCTGACACCTGCCAGCTGCAGCCCCTGCAGGATCTGCTGCTGAGTTCCAGCCAAGACCATACTCTTGCTGGGTAGCTCTAGCCAATGCCTGGTCACGGCAGAGGACAGCCATTTCTGCCCAGCGGTTCCTGTTGAGTTGACTGAGACTTTAATCAGATCTCCCTGGAGGCTGAAACTCTCTCTGCCCCACACAGCCTCTTCCCCTTTCTCTTTCACAGGTGTCCCCTGCCCCCAACAATTCCCTTACACTATCTCCATCCTACCATCTGCTTCCTAAAGGATGCAAACTGACACAAGCTCCCAGTAAATGTGCATTGATCTCTCAGGCTGGGGAGGGCCCTGAAAGAGGCATTTGACTCTAAGACTCTGTTCCCCAAATAGCAAACTGGAGACCACTCACCAGGTTGTCACAAAGGTTCAACAAAAGAACATTACGCCTGTGAAAGCATCAAACCGCTTGTAGATGCCAAGCAGATCCTGTCCAATGGAATTAATTTTAATTTTGGGGGGGGTGGTCAGGGTCTCACTTTGTCATCAAGGCTGGAGTGCAATGGCATGATCACGGCTCACTGCAGACTCGACCTGCTGTGCTCAGGCAATCCTTCTGTCTTAGCCTCCCAAGTAACTGAAGCACATGCCACCATACTCTGCTGATTTTTTTTTTTTTTTTTTTTTTTTTTTTTTTGAGAGACGAGGTCTCACTATGTTGCCCAGGCTGGTCTTGAACTACTGGGATCAAGCAATTCTCAAGCAATTCTCCCACCTCAGTCTCCTACAGTGCTGGGATTACAGGCGTGAGCCACTGCACCAGGCCTAATTTTGATTTTTAAAACAACTTGCAACTCCCTTGCAAGCAAATGATTTCAGAGAACACCGCGGTTGCTTTTAATAGATGTGAAAGCAACATTTTCCCTGGACAAAACCACAATAGAAGTTATCAGAAGAAGACCATTTCCTGAACAGCAGCCTGTCACCAGGGAATCAGAGCTGGCTGGAGTCTGGCCCTTCACACTCTCACACTCAGGACCATTAATGACTGGCTGAGACCAGTCTGTCTTCCTGCCCTGGAAGGCTCTCCCTGGGGCAAGACAGCTGCCTCTGCCCCCAGTCAGCATTCAGCACTAGCTCAGGAAACAGCACCCTTGCCAGCTTCTCAAGATCTTCCAGGAAATGCCCCAGAATCACCAAGAAGATGCTTCCTGGATGCCCTTAGGACTCGGGCCTTCCTGAGATGTGCCTTCCTGAGAACTTGAGAAAGCAGGCTCTGTGGGGCGAGTGGGGACCAGGAACAGAGTCTGAAAATGCCATCTCCAGAAAATCCAAATGAGAAAGTGGAGCTACACTTTTCCCTAAGGGCCTGGCACAGGACAGAGTAACTTGTCAAAGGTGTCCCCAAGGAAGGTTATGAGAAGTCAGGGCTGCCCCCACCACGTCTGGATGTTTCCTCACCAAGACCAGCAGGCCCAGGGGGCAGCAGGGCCCATGATCCCAGGGCTCCCTGTCTAAGCCTCTTCCCTTCACAGCATCTCTCCTCTTCCTCTCTGAAAAACTCACGACTGCCCAAGGATAATCCCCTTCCCCATCAGGGCTTGCATCTTATACTTTGCCAGAGACACAAGACTAGAACCCCACAATGGCCTCATCCATCAGATCATGAGCGGATTTCTCATTCTTGAACCCCAAGCCCTTAGCACAGAGAAGGCCTTCCAATGTTTCATGAATGGAAAGACAATTCAGTCTCTTCAATGGGCTACACTTTTTAGTTACAGTTAAGCACCCCTGTTTCCATTTTAACACTCAAATATGTTAAGGGTTTATTTTTTCTTGTACCTTCCTTTGGTCTTTGTCTGGCCCCTTAAGACTTGGGTCATTGCTCTGTTCAGTAAACTTTCTGTGATGATGAAAATGTTCTCTCTTTTGTGTCCAAAACAGTAGCCACTAGCTTCATGTAGCTACTGAGCACTTGAAAGGTGGCAAGTGTGACCGAGGAACTGAAGTTTTAATTTTACTTCATTTTAATGAATTTTCACTTAAACAGCAATACATCTGGCCGGAGGCAACTGCATTGGGCAGCTCACCAGAACTATCTAGCTTGTTCTTTTCATTCTCAACCTTAATGCACATCGAGTATGTTATGTCCTCCTTGGCTTGGGATTGCCTCCTGTTCCTCACTAAATGATGCTCTGACAGCCTTAACAAAGTAAAAAGTCCAGCGAGCGCGCGTCTTCCATCTCCAAGTACTTGCTCCACGCCAGAGCACAGCAGCTTTGATGCATCCCAGGAGAGGGGGCAGGAAGCTTGTCGCCAGAAAGGAAGCCAGTGCACCCAACCACTTAGGACTCCAGGGCGTCTGGGGCAAGGGAGGAGGAGGAAGAGGGGGGTGAGAAAGACGCCCATTCTAGGGGCTGGACGCCAGCCGGGCCCCATTTATTTATATCACAGGGTGTTACAGTTGTCAGCCCTGCAGCTGAGGAACTGGTCGCCATCGAAGGGAAGGAGACAGAAATTGGCTTTGTCCATGTTCCCTGGCATCTACTGCTGTTGCTCAAGGATGCCAGCAGACTCTGGGGTGGGAGCTCTAGGAGAGGAAGCCCGTGCTGGGCGGGCAGACACCCTCTGGGCGTTATCAGAAAAAAAGAAAACTGAGTCACTTGCATGTTTGCATCCCAAATGATACAAACGTCATCTGGAACATTGTCCAGGATATTCTGGTCTGTCTAGCCATGAGCAAGCACTTCGAGAGAAGCTGGGTCTGGGGCTCTGTTCTCAGTGTGATTTGGCTACAGAGCTGGGCTCAGAAAAGCAAGGTCATACTCACCCTCAGCAGAGATCTAAGACCCCCTGAGCAGTGACAGTTTTTGCTTGCGAACGAATTGACAGAAATGCTCAGTTACAGAATCAGAGAAGTGCTGGCTCTCCAGACAGCACAGACAGCACATACACGGGTTTTGTGATGTACAGCTGGAGGTCCCTCGGCACAGGAGCCCACAGCTCTGCCACCTGCAGGGTCCACGCTGACCCTGGCTTTCCTCCTGCCACTTCCAGCACATTCTTCTCCCTCCTTTTCCCTCCAGACAACACATATTCTCACCTGTAAAACATAGCACGAAGCAAACATCTTAAACCACAACATACTGAATTAAGAAAGAAGCTGCTGGGCACAGTGGCTCATGCCTGTAATCCCAGCACTCTGGGAGGTGGAGGCAAGAGGATTGCCTGAGCTCAGGGGTTCAAGACCAGCCTGAGCAACATGGTGAGACTTCGTCTCTACAATAAATCAAAAAATCAGCCGGGCATGGTGGTGCATGCCTGTGGTTCCAGCTACTTGGAAGGCTGAGGCAGAAGGATCTCCGGAGACCAGTAGGTCAACACTCGGGTGGCTGTGAGCATGCCACTGCACCCCAGCCTGGGTGACAGAGTGACACTCTGACTGAAAAAAAAGAAAACAAAACAAAAGAAAGAAGCTAAATGAGCCAGTTACAGTGGCTCACACCTGTAATCCCAGCACTCTGGGAGACCAAGGCAGGAGGATTGCTTGAGCCCAGGAGTTCGAAACCAGCCAGGGCCACATAGCAAAACCTCGTCTCTATAAAATAAATAAATAAAAATTTAAAAATAAAGAAGCTAGAGAATAATTTACTCAAAAAGACACCAGATGCAAGGCCTAGTACACATTTGTCTTCTTTTCACAGTTTCCATATGCTTTTTCTTTTCATATCTTACCATACCTTCCTAGTCAATCTGACTAGCATTTATGATCTTGTTAAGTCAGCCCCATATAGACTCTATTCTCTTTCACTGCATAGGGCAGACCTTTGCAAAACTACCCCAAAACACCTGTGCCTGGGTAAATTAAGGCATTTCTCTAAAGAACACTCACTTTGGTAACACATAGAGAATGTTTTAAGACATCCATCCTCTCTGACCCAGCAATTCTCAGCCCAGGAATTTATTCGGAGGAAATAATTAAGGATGTCCACAAGGATTTAGTTACAAGGTTGTTTACTCTTGCTGTTGTTTATAATCATGAATAATTGGAACTTACCTATGTGTCTCTCAAGCATGTAGTAATAGACCAACAATTAGTCACTAAGTCAATCAACCCACTCCAGGGTTGAAAGTTACTTGGCGAGACCTCATCTCTACAATAAAAAATAAAAAATAAAAAAAATCAGCCGGGCGTGGTAGCGCGTGCCTGTAGTTCCAGCTACTTGGAAGGCTGAGGCAGAAGGATCACCGGAGCCCAGCAGGTCGAGGCTACAGTGGCCGGAGCGGCCACTGCACTCCAATCTGAGCGACAGAGTGAGACTCCAACTCAAAAAAAAAAAAAAAAAAAAGAAAGTTAAGCTAGAGACTCAGGGTAGATTCAAATTTCACAAGACCTGAGTCTTATAAATCTAGGGTGATGACTTTCAGGAAAATTAATACAAAATTATGAGTATAAAATCAGTTACAAGACCTTGATAGACACCTGCCTGTGCAAGTGAGAAGCCTTTGGCTTAAACCTCAGCCTCATGGTAGGTCTAGCCTCTAGAAAAGAAAAACCAGAAAGCAGCTGTGGTAAGTCTCTTGCTTCAAAGGCCCCAGCTTACCTAGACTGGGTAGCATCATCAGCAGAGAATACATTCCAGATCTAAACAAAGAATATAGGAGGGATGAGGAAGAGAGAGGAAGGATGCAGAGGAAAATACTCGGGGGGAAAAAAAAACAGCAAGAAAACAGAGATCAAGAAGAGGGGCAAAAACTAAGAAAAAATTAGGGCAATGAGGAGAGGGGAGGAAAAAGGACTTGCCTTAAAAGAGTCCAGTAGGGTTTAGTTGGTATCTGAAAAACTACAGGAAAAAGCAACCCAGTACAAAGAGTGGCTGGCGTGGATAAGAACAAGAGGGCACTTTGAGACCAGCAGCCTGGCTGCATGGGACACCACGGACTCCTGAAACACCTGTGCTGCACCTTGATGAACCACGAGACCACACCCCTCCGAGTTTAAGGCCAGACTACCTTTCCTACCCTTGCTGAGCCTATTCACATCACGCAGCTTTTCTTCATAGCCTCTTCCCTGCCAGATCTGCTCTGGACGCCACCCAGTTGTTTCCCAGCCAGGGTGGCTTTGACCTGTGGCCCATCCAAATCCAGGTGACAGGAGCCTGGCGCCTCTCCCTCTAGCGTCAAAGAGCTCCAGGACGCTTCAGGGCATGCCGGCCAGCCTCAATCTGCAGGTCGCACACAGCATGCCCCCCACCCCCACCCCAGCTAGCTGTCTGCCCTTCCTAGGCTGCCCCCACCCAGAGCAGCCCTTCCATTTCTGATAGACATGTGAGGTGCCAAGGTCACACAGCCTGGGAGCCCAGCATGGGACTGTGGGATGCGTTCTCCAGCTGCTTCGGTACCAAATCCAAACCCACAGTGGACCCTGAGCCTGGGGGACACAGAAAACGTGTCTGTTTAGCTTGCTTTGCTTTGAAAGGGGGATTTGACAAGTGTACAAAAGAGACAGCCTGGTGTCAAACTCAGCACCAGTCATAAATGTTAGGGGTGGGGGATGTGGAACTGGACAAGAGCCACACCAGGGCTTTGAAAACTGGGCTCCCTGGGGGCAGCCTCCTAAACAGCACGATCATTAATGGGCTGAGAGGTCATGGAGTCCCCTTCTCCAGAAATGCTTGAGCATTGTGTCCACAAACCACCCTTTTCCATCAGCTTCTGTCCAATTCAGGGCAGTGACTTTCCCATGTATCTACACGCTGAGATCACAGGCATCACTGACTTTGACCTCCTGGCCTGCCGGGTGTTCATGCTGGCGACCGTACAATAAAGTCTACCAGGACTAGCTGTCACCTGGGTCCCCTGAGGCAGGGCCTTGAGCCGGGGAAGTACCCACAGCCTAACTCCCTCCTATCAAGAAGTAACCACTGTGTGGCTGTTTTATTCCCTCTGGTCCAGAGGAAGTGGTCAAGGAGGACACCAACCTCCCCTTAGTGCTTCTCTCGGGTTGGCCACTCGAGCTCTGTGCCCAATAGCTGATAGAGTTTAAGGCGGAAAGCCCCCACCCTCGGGACTCAGGGGGCAATTGGACCCCTTGGCCTCTGAGACAGAACTACATCCCTCCAGGTCGAATGGACCAAATGATGCGACTCGGGATGCCCAAACACCTACCAGTCCCACCGGCCCTGTCGCTCGGGGGTCCCCACCTCCCCCTTGCCTATGTCCCGGGGCTTCTGTTCCTCTTCCGTCGAGGGTCTTGTAGGGGCGGAGGGGGACCTCCGGGCTCCAAAGCGCTCAGGATCCCAGACATTCTGCCCCGGGAAGCTCGCGCTCCCACGCCCCGCAGCGGTGCTGGCGAGGCTGGAAACCCTCCCCAGGAGTCCCCAAAACTGGGGAAGGGGTTGCATCCCGGGTGCCCAGTCTCCCGAGCCCTGCGTTCGCCCAGTCGGCGCAGCCCCTCGGAGGCGACGAGCCGCGCCACTTGACGATCTAGAGTTCAGCCGAGTCCGGCTGGGAAGCCGAGGAAGCAACTCCCGCGGCCCCCGCATCCCCCGCACCCCTGCCCGGATTCCCCCCGCTCGCTCCGGGCCGGGACCCGGGGAAACGCCCGGCCCGGCCCCCTCCGCCTCCCGGCGCCGACGGGACCTTCCCGGGCCGGGAACGCGGTCCTCCCCTCTCCCGCCCTCCCCCGCGGCCGAGCCGCGCGCAGCGGAGACATTTAAATCGCCCCCTCGGGACGGCAGCGTGGACGAGGCCGGAAAGGCGGCGGCGGCGGCGAGCCCGGGGCGGTGGCCGCGCCGGGTCGGGGCGCCGCGGGGACACTCACCAGCGCGTGTTGTCGTGGAAGTGCTCCAGCACCGCGTAGCCGAAGAAGGAGCCGGCGGGGCCCTGGAAGCGCACGGGGCGCTGCGGGTCGAGGTTGTAGGCGCCCACGGCGGCCACCAGCGCCAGGAGCAGCGCGCGGAGCCCCCCGGCGCCCCTCGGCGCGGCCGGGCCGCCCATCCCCAGCCGGCGCCGGCCCCCCGTGCCCGGCGAGCGGGCGCCGAGCGCGCGGGCCGCGGTGTCCGCCGGCGGCCGGGAAGCCCCCGGGTGGGGCGCGTGCGCCGGGCCGGGCGGGGGCGGCGGGCTGAGCGGGCGCGGAAGGCGAGCACCGGCGGCCCCGAGCACTCCGTCCTCCGTCCGGCCGAGAAGTCTGCGCGAGCGGGTCCCGGGCGGGCGGCGCTGGACCGCGGGAGGCGCGCCCGCGGGGTGGGCGGCCCGGGCGCCGGCGGCTGGACGGCGCGGCAGCGCCCCCTGCGGGCCGCGAGCCCTCGCGCGCCTCCCGGCCGGGAGTCACCCCGACCCCCCGGGACGCCTCGGGCTGCCCCCGCCGCCGCGCGGGGGCGACCGGGGTCCCCTCCGCCGCCACGTGCTTCGCCCGCCCTGCTGAGCCCGTCGCTCTGCTTGCGTCTCTTTCGCTCTGAGCCTCACACTCGCACCGACAAGGTCCGCAGCGACCCGCGGGAAGGACCGGCTTAGGTTCCAGCCCTGCCCACCTGCGGCTCCTTCCCCAGCCATGAGACCGGCTTAAGGGCAAGGGCTTAACACACGCTCGCTGCTGCTGCTATTGTTGATAATAACAGTAATGGCCACGCGGGCGCGAGCAGGGCGCCCTCCGTACTCTAATCACTTGGTCTCTAAGCCAGGGACTCCTCAAGTGTGGTCTCCGGACCAGCAGCATCACCTGGGAACTTGCCAGAAATGGGTGGTTTGTGGACACAATGCTCAAGCATTTCTGGAGAAGGGGACTCCATGACCTCTCAGCCCATTAATGATCGTGCTGTTTAG
>CAUYQG010077839.1:0-12644 GCA_963574415.1 Tarsius wallacei | reverse complement strand
GAAGGCTGAGGCGGAAGGATCGCCGGAGCCCAGCAGGTCGAGGCTGCGGTGGCCGGGAGCGGTCACTGCACTCCAGTCTGGGCGACAGAGTGAGACTCCTACTCAAAAAAAAAAAATCAAATTACTTCTTCTATCTCAGAGTATATCTCATAAGCACTCTTATGATGATGTTCGTCCAATGAGTGGTTGAATCAAGTATGCCTTACAATCTGGTATACAGTGTAGTGTGGCTCTCCAGGTCCCTGATGGGAGATAAGGAGCGAATGCAAGCTGGAGTCCAGGAACAGGGGTATACTACAGGAGCTCAGACGTTATGAGGGTGAAGGGAGCCCTGTCACTGCAGAGTCCTCTCCTTACAGTAATATAGGACTAAGGGGTGAAACATGTAAATAGGGTGATCACTCAGGATACAATTAGAGTCAGTGGAAGAAAGACTCTGCAATGTCATATAAGATTCTGTCATCTGAAAGAATGCCATGAACATAAATAAAGATTGAGAACCACAGGCCTGGAAGAAGATAGAAAGATAGGAATAAAAAGCAATGGGGAAAGTTGGCCATTAAATGCATTAAAGATAGGAAAGAAGGAAGAGAGCGAGCTTGATGAGGGAATGACATTTTGAATTAAAGAGGGAAGCGGAAGAAGCTCTCAAAGATGATCCCCATCCTTGTAATAGGAAGTAAGGTCATTTTTTGATGAAAATAATGAGTAAAATCTACTTACCTTTGACCAGGGCTTGTGCTAAGCAGTTTGTGTATATTAGTCTGTTTAATCTCCAATTCCATACAGTGGGGGCTATTATCATCCTAGTTTAACAAGCGAGGAAACTGAGGCTCAGAGAAGTTGCATAATTTATTCATGGCACAAAAGCCAGGAAAGGAAGAGCTAGTCCCTAACAAGGTGAGATGATGAGGGGCGAGAGGCAAGTTGATGGCTTAGTTCAACGATGTTGTGAATGTTCTGGGGACTGACAACAGCTGAATAAAGGGATTGGAGGATGGAGATTTCCTCTAGCAGCACTTGGCAGGAGAGGAATGCAGACACTGGGTATTAGCAAGTAAGGAGGAAAACACAAGGTCGGGGGACAAGGGCTCCAACGTGGTGTTAAGGTCATTGCTGAACTGACTGGGAAAGAAGGAAGGTGAGGCTCAGATGAGTGTTGACTGAGGACCAGGGTGACTGATGGATTACCATGGAGGTAAGTGGTCTTGAGTGGGAGACAAGATGAGCAGGCACAGGTCTGGACCTAATCCTATGACAGGCGGAACTCTTGCATGAAAACAAAAGCCAATTATAGTATGCAGTGGGTTGAGGACTTCAAATCCTGCTTCTGAGTTCTATTGGTGTGAAAAAGCTAATTGAAAAGTTAACAGGAAGGCTGCTGCAGTGAGCCTAGTCCAGCATAAAGTACTGGAAATATTTTCGGTGGGTAGGAAACAGAATGGCACTCAATGGCACTTAGCAGGAAAATTCAGGAGGTGCCAGCTCCCTGCAGGCTGGCAGCATGGATGGGGGCAGGCGTTTCAGTGGGGTCTGTTGGAGAAGGGCTCCCTTCTACAGTGAGGTCGCAACTCACACAAGCAGCTCCTCCTCAAACCCGCCGCTGTGGAAGAATGCCCAGGCGGCTTCCGGTGGCCTCTGCAGCTGCGTGGGACTCACCCTGAGCCCTCAGAGCAAAACATTATTTTCTCCTCTCTCTTGTCAGATGCTGACTCCCACGCAGGAAAAAGGAAGCACCTTTTGTCAGATGCTGCGGCCACTTCCTCTTCAGCAGGCTCCAGCCAACCTTTCGCTTTGCAGAATGAGGGGGCCGATGGCAGTGCCGGACGGCCTGTGCTCGGGGCCACTGGCTGTCACCTCGTTTTTGTTCTTCGTCGGCTGTGATCAGGAGCTGGTCCCTCGTCTGCCCTTCTGGCTCATGGGGGATTTTCTTTGACTCCGATCTGGACCCCTGAACTCGGCCTGGCAGTGACCTCACCCACCTCTCAGCTCCCTCGGGGTTTCTTCTCTGGCCTGGCTGCCCACTTTGCTGGCTGCTCCATGTCCCTCAGTCAGTCTGCCTCTCTGTTCCTCTCTGTAGCTCGCTCAAGGAGTGTGATGACCGGCGAGCAGATGGCGGCCTGTCACCCGTCGTCCACCCCTAACCCGCTGGAGAGGCCCATCAAGATGGGCTGGCTGAAGAAGCAGAGGTCCATCGTGAAGAACTGGCAGCAGAGGTACTTCGTGCTGCGGGCCCAGCAGCTCTACTACTACAAGGACGAAGAGGACACGAAGCCACAGGTACCAACCAGGCCATTTGTTCCTGTTCATGAGGCATGGAGGAGGCAGGCATGGAACCACTAGGATTACACCTAAGTTCTCAGGGGCCTTCTCAATGGGTCTAGACACATGCATTGGAGAGGAAGTCACTTTTGCCTTTTCACCATTGTCTAGATACATACACTGAGTTGCAAAGATAACAGAGTGGTTCTCCAGGAAGCCCCAGGATGAGCACTGCAAGTTTCCTAAGTGCAGCTCTAAGTAAAGGCTCACAACACTGAGATGATGGTGGTAACACTCAGTCAAGGGTTCAGAGTGAATGGATTTGGGTTCAGAAAAATTGATTTGGGGGCTCATTGATTTATTCAATAAATATTCATTGAGCATTTATTATGTGCCAGACGTTATTCTAGGTACTTGAAATAAATTAGTGAGTTTAAAAATCTCCACCATGTGAATATGGGGGGAAAGACAGAAAATGTGGGGGGAAATACAGAAAATAAGCATAACAAATAAGGGAAGTATGTAGTCTGTTAGAAAAAGATTAGTTCTATGAAGAAAAATATAGAATGGGTTTAGATGGATCAAGAGTTTGGGGGAAGTGTTGCCATTTTAAATAGAGTGGTCAGAGTGACCTCATGAAGAGGCAACATTTGGGCCAAGACTAAGGAAGAGAGGGAATTATCTGGGCAGTTCTCTGGGGAAAGAGTCTTTCAGGCAGAGGGAACAGGCAGGGCAAAGGCCCAAAAGGAAACATGTCTGGCCTGGAAAGGGAATAGCAAGGAGGTCAATGTTGGGAGAGCAGAATCAGGGAGTGGAAATCAGAGGGCACGAGGTCAGAGAAGTGAGGGCAGGGGTTCAGGGAGCAGACTGCCAAGGGCATCGAAGGCCACTGTAAGGACTTGAGCATTTACACTGAGGACCACGGGGAGGCATTGCAGGGTTCTGAGCAGAGAGGTGGCATTCTTTGGCTTTTTAGATGGCTTTGGCTACTGTGCTCAAAAAGAGTCTTGGGCAGAAAGAGGAAGAGTAACCTAAGTAAGAGGTTATAGTGTTTAGAATCTCTGTGGAACTTGTGGACTGGTGGAAAGTGGTCAGCTTCGGAATATACTTTGAATGTAGAGCAAACAGAATTTCCCGATGGAGTGGCTGAGGCTGTGAGAGTGAGTGGGCTTTGATCCTAAATTTTGGGCCCAGGTCTTTTCTCTCCATCTCATTGATTCTCCGTGGCCATTGTGATGTGTGAGTGAAAGAGGGCACTATGAATAATTATCCTGGGGCCGTAAATGTACACAGGATGTCTAGTACAGCTGGTCACCCACCTACTGCTCATGTCTGTGTAGGTGACAGAGTGGGCTTGGCAAGAAGGAACTTATTAGGGAAGACAGACTCTGGAAACTTCTGGAGCCGGAACAAGAAAGGTGAGGATAAGAAATGTGTGGGTATCAGGAGTGGGTAGGCAGGTGAATGGTACCAAAATGAAATGGTCATTCTGGAAGAAGAAAGTTCTCTCTAAGAGCAGGCTTAAGGACCTGTTACATGTCAGCAGGACTTGGTTAACCGGGTCCTCCACTTGAGGGCTCTGAGTGTTCTGAGAGTGTGTCACTGCAGAGGCCAGGGAAGGACCACAGAGACACGCCCCACCAACACACAAACAGCCTGGGTTCTTTCCTAGTGTCCTATGCGGCAACCAGACTTCCTTCTCTTTATAAACCCAGTCCTTATCTGAGTTGAGCAATTCCAGGTTAAGACGGTGGTGGGTGCCTTAAGACAATACAGATTCCCATATGCAGAGTAAGGGGAGATGGCAATAATGCTTTGGCCATCCCAAATCCACAGAAAGAGCAGTTAGGTGGTGTTTGTTTCTATGCAGTATAGAGGGTGAGAGGTGTGTTCATAGGTTGTGTTCTTTTCCTGGCCCCGCCACTGTTTGACCACGTAAATATTTTTCTGGACCCTCTTTCTTCTTTTATAAAATGAGCTAATACTACCAGGCCTGCATTTGTCACAAGATCAAATTATATGAAGCATGTGTAAACAACTATTTTGTAAAAATATAAACTAATGCCAAAGGGTAAAATAAATATTTCGAGTTCCTTGCTTCTTCGCCTTATTTTTGGGAGAAAGAAATTCAGGGCCTTTTTAGGATTAAATTAGCCTGAGATAAATAGGTAAAGTTTCTTCTAGGACGACCAGGATAATTCACTTTTTAGGAAATCTATCAATATAGTACATCAAAAAAACAAGGAAGAAAAACACACAACCTCTCTATATGTGACTGAAAAAAAATATGATAAAATTCAACACTCATTTCAGATCTAAAAAATAAAAATAAAATGTTAGGAATAAAATGATAATTCCTTAGAATGAATAAGTATATTTTATTGCACTTTGATATGTATGTTTTGATTACAAAAGCTGTACATGGTAGGATTGTGTAAGATGCAAAAAAGCACAAAATAGAATATAAAAATTATTCACAATCCCATCAGCAAGAAATACCTGCCTAAATCCTCACCTCTTTCACCCTTTTCTATCCATATACATTTGTGTGCATATACATCTTCTGTAAATGCAAAAGAAGTATAATTATATATTTAATGAAATAATTAGCAATATGTTACAAGTATTGCCCCTTAAGTCTGTGCTTAATGATTTCAGACAATCCTAGCATAATAGGGTAGACCCATTGTCCGATTATCTAGTAGTTAGTTGTCTACTAGTGGTGTGCTGTTAGATGTTTAGCATCCAGTTCTCTGGTGAGAGAGTTGATTCAGGTGCAGAATTTTCTAATTTCTGTGGTGTTAATACTCCCATCATGACTGATGCAAGCTGCCCATGTGATTTCACTGAACCCATCAGAATTGAGATGTGCACTAGCACAACATTATTATAATTTCTACTACACAGATAGAATAGTTGTAAATAAAAAAGCAGAATAAAATAGTAAGATATAGTAAATAATTAAGAAGTTACATATATTTTGAGTATAATTACCTTTTTAATATAACATATTTTGTCATTAGTTTAGAATTTAAATCTAAGTCATGGCTGTGTTTTACAACTGGCCTACAGATTTTCTGAAAATGTACCAAGTATTTCTTGTGAGCCAATAAAGTATTTTGAAAAATGATTTAGCTAGGAGTTAGGCTAAAATTCAGTTCTAGACGAACTTATAATTGGATTTAAAAAATATATCTATATATAAGTTCTAAAAATTCTAGATATGTAGCATCCCACTGCTACTGCTGACTCCCCTGCTTGGTTGGAATAGGACTTGAGGCCTTCAGCAAAAACCTACCCTCCACCATCTTTACACAGAGTCCATCCTAGTCAACTTGGGAAGTAGCTGAAAGTGGTTCTGGGCAACTTGGGATAATTCTTTCTTTCTGGGACAATTCTTCCTTCTTTATCATTGCTCCCACCTTCACCCCTGCTGACGTCTCTTCCTCTCGCCCACCTTCCTTTGTCCATTTATGAAGCTCAATGCTCTCATGGTCAGGGTGAGGAAAGGGACCTGCAATCTGTCATTTACATCATGGTGTGAAGTATGTCTACCTCTGATTGTTACTTCCAGCAAGTAAAACTTGAAGGTAAAGACTTATTTTTAATCTGGAATCACACTAAGTTTTGAATCATAACTTTCATGTTAACTAGCTTTGTGATCTTGTATCAACTGATTAAATTCTCTGAGCCTTATTTTCTCATCCCTCCAGTGGGGGAAAATAACAGTCCTTCCCTCAGAGTTCGTATGAGGCTTAGATGTACTGATGTATTCAGGACAATTATCATAGAGTAGGGTACCTAGCAACTTGAGAAATGGCCCATACATCATGTATATTTTTAGTATTTTATTTTTGCTATTTTCTGATGAAGTGATTTTGAGTGTCAAGTGACAGTTTAGAGAAGTACTTTGGGGAAGGCAGGCACCTCTGAAATTGTATGTTCCTTCTCTTCCTACCAGACAGTACTCCTTCCTGTCTAAAAGTAACATGGCCTTTTATTCTGGTGCCGTGACTCATCCAAGGTAGCCGTCAGCGTAATCTCAGGGTCATTTTTCCTGAAGGCATTGATGTGATTTATGAAAGGTGGTGAGGACCACGAGGATCATGTGGCGGAGGTTACCTTTCAAGTAATAAAATTAAAGGAATGTAGAGGAATTACAGAATGCCATTTTATAGACAGGTTCTTTTTTCTTTTTCGTCTCCTCTTCTTTTTCTTCTCATTCTTTCTCCTCCTCCTTTTCTCCCTCCTCATCTTTCTTCTCATGTTTATTCTCCTCCTCCTCCTCTTATCCTTTCTCCTGCTCTTCCTTCTCTCTCTTTCTTCCTCCTCCCTCTTCGTCTTCTCCTCCTTTTCTCCCTCAGTTTTAGATATCTTCATTTCTAGATCCCCAAGAAACAGTCTCTCAGCCTCCTGAGGGATCTTACTTCTGAGATTTCCTTAAGACTCAGAAAGGTTGAGTCTGAAGACTCAATCCCCTTAGAGTGTTCTCTGTTGCCAGTTCTCTTCATCCATAATTTGCTTTGGCATAAAAGCACACATGTTTACTCAACTCAGACATACTACCCTCAATTGCCAGTGTGATGTCAATCATGAATAATTAGCTACAGTACAAATTAACTATGTCACTTTCTGCTGTCACTTAGACTTTTGAGGTGTCAGTTTTCTTGTCTGCAGAGTAGCAGGGATAAATCTTGCCATGTTCTTGACATGGAGCTGTTGTGGGGCTCTATTAAGATACTGCCTGTAAGAGCACATTGTAAGTGGTAAAGCACTGTGCAGACACAGGTAGAAGTGGCTTGTTTTTCAACATATCTGTGTGTAAGAGGTCACATATACTACTGAACTCTTACTCCACTCCACGGATCCAAGATTAGGGGTGGAGTTAAGCTGTGTACTACCTCAAATGTGATGGTAAGGAACACTAGTTTTTTACTCACTTCTGGAATAAACTGCCATTCTGCCACTTACTAGATCTGGGACCTTTGGCAAACTACAGAGGGTTTTTGACCCCCAGTTTCCTCACTTGTAAAATGTGCATAATGATACCTTGTTTGGAGAATTGCTGGAAGGACAGAATGAATAATACATTCATAATAATAGCAAAGACACACGTAGAAAGTGCATCTTAATAGTTCTTGCAAAATGGCTACCTGTGGTTCAGTCCTAACTACCCTTCTGGCAACCTGGTAAGTAGTCTGGCAAAGCAAAGACACACGTAGAAAATGCAGCTTAATAGCACTTAATAGTCTGGTAATAGCAAAGACACACATAGAAAGTGCAGCTTAATAGTTCTTGCGGTAACCCATCTCCCAAAATGGCTACCTGTGGTTCAGTCCTAACTCCTCTTCTGGCAACCTGGTAGGTAGTCTGGCACCCCCAGTCTCAGCATTGCCTTCACCGCTAACTCCACCCCTTATCAAGGTCTGGTTTGACCATGAAATTGGGTCCTTGGGGAAGTGGGAAGAGGCAAGTATTGGTGACAGTACACCCCCTGCTCATTCTCATGTCAGGACCTTGTCCTTCTCTCTCTGGGCACCTTGCTTGTTCCCAGAGAGCTGCCACTTAATTTTCTGGAGGCCTGAGTAGCAGATGCCCCCACAAAAATTGAGAGGCTAGCTTCCCATGTTCTTTCTCCCCATCCCACTATTATCCTATTTGTTCTCCAACTTAATTTTAGTTCATAGGTGATTAAATTGCTGTTTTTTTTCTTTTTAAAAAACTTTTAATTTTTTTATTTTAAAAATGTGGGGTACAATTCAGGGTTAGGTATACAAATGTTCATTGTACAGGCACCCTTGTTGATGAGTGAGAAAGCAGGATTTATTGAGAAGACAGAAAAACTCCCACAATTGGAGGGGACCCCAGGGAGTTGCCCAAATTGCTGCTTTTCTTAAAGGCCTGACTTTTGATCTTTCAGGGATATGTGTATCTACCAGGAAGTATAATCAAGGAGATTGCCACAAATCCAGAAGAACCTGGGAAGTTTGTCTTCGAAATCATTCCAGGTAAGCAAAAAGGTGGGACAGAGGTGTATTACACTTCAGTTTTACTTCTGGATTCTAGAAGTCAATTCAATGAGTCTTACCACAACCAACTAACCAACAACCTAGTAAGAACATATAGTGATTCTGTATATAGTTAGTGAAACTATCCCAGTTCATTAACTAGTGTCAAATGCTTGAATAATACTCATGAACTAAACATGTATGCATTCAGTTAAACTCTGTAAGCATTTCATGAAAGGAAGCTTGGAGCTAGGAACTACACTAGGCCGTGGGTCACTGATGTGAAAAGTGCACCCTTTCTACTCACTAGAATGTGCTCACTCTAGAAAGTGAGTGGGACATTAAAATGAAATTAACATATAAATTGAACCATGTGAAATTGTCATTTTGATGGGTCAAAAATGGTGAGAAGTCAGCAGTGTCATTAGGTTCAAAGTGATCTAAGGAAAAATGACAGCTCTGACTTCCTGAGCACTTAGCATGTGTCAGGTGCTTCAAATCACCTATTGCACATATGAGCAGTACACCAGAGGTGCCCCTTTCCAATCAAAAGTCACTTTCTCTCACATGCATTTGGAACAAGAAGAGTTTGGTGCATGCTCCTGAATCTCCCACCCTGAGGTGCTTCTCCCTGTCTCCCTGTGTCTTGCTCTTAAACCAGTCCTGGCCCTGCCAGGAACTCCAGGACTGTTGATCAGGTGTACAGTTTCACTGCTGTTGCCTTCCTGGCCACAACAGGAATGACACAAGTCCCCTGAGCACCCCTTCTGTTAATTCCCTCCTTCTTCCTCACAAGTTGGCTGTGTGCATAAGAAAGTTGATGAAGAAGGCATCATAGCACAGAAATTAGAATTGCCCAATGTAGAGCTGCCTACCCTGACCCTGCCACTTACCTTTTATGCAACAGGTTACTTAATTTCTCTCTGCCTCTATTTTTTATCTGTAAAATGGGGACGATGATGCTGATAATGAGGATTAAGTAGTGACACTGGCATGAAATAATTGGTACAGTGCCTGATACATATGATATTTTGGGGATAACTAGACAGAATTATAATACAGAAAGAAACCCTAATAGCTATGACTACTTATAGAAAAGAAAAAAAAATTAAAGTTTCTATGTGATCCCCTCACAGGCACTCCTGTGTTTTTTAATCTGAAGGTCTATCCTCCTCTCTCCCTCCTAAGAGAAAAGCCTACTTTTTCAGTTTATCCTCTAGGAAAATCTTGCTCTCTTTTGACTAATCTATTCTGAGGATTCCTCTCTTAGTGCAATTCATGGGACACAACCATCCATGGTAACTCTCCCAAAGCCTGTACTTTCCATCTAAGATAATCTACTTAAGAGTTCCGGCCGAAAATTCACTGTGGACTTTGCACCAAAAATACCTGCTCTTGAACATTGCTGTACCAGGGTAGGAGGAAGATTTTTCACCTATTTTCACTCACACTCTCAGCAGTCTCTTAGGCTGCTGAGGGCATTATTTAACAGTCTCTCGTTCTATGACCCCGCAATCCGCCTACTGGGAATATACCCCGAAGAACTCAAATCACTCTATAAAAAAGATACCTGCACACGTATGTTTATCGCAGCATTGTTCACAATAGCAAGAACCTGGAAGCAACCATGCTGTCCATCAAAGGAGAACTGGATTTTAAAAATGTAGTACATATGCACAATGGAATACTATGCAGCCATAAAAAAGAACAAAATCACGAATTTCGCAGCAACTTGGACGGAACTAGAATCTATAATACTGAGTGACCTCTCACAGAAACAAAGATCTGAGTATCACATGTTCTCACTCATATAGTGAACTTTGAACATCCAATATAATACTATAAGAAAATGACTGACAGAGATGGGAAACTATGGGGGCGGAGGGGAAGGGAGATGGGATTAATGGTAGTCAATATTTGTCTGGGGACAGGAACACACCTCTTGTCAACAAGGGTACCTGAACGAAGCATATTTGTATACCTAATCCTTGACTGTACCCCACAATATCATAATAAAAAATACTGATTATAAAAAAAAAATTCAGAAGAAAAATAAATAAATAAATAAATTAGCTGGGCATGGTGGTATATGCTGTAGTTCCAGCTATTTGGGAGACTGAGGCAGAAGGATTGCCTGAGCCCAGCAGGTCAAGGCTGTGGTGGCCCTGAGCATGCCACTGCATTCCAGCCTGGGCAACAGAGTGAGCCTCCAACTCAAAACAAAAACAGAAACAAAAAATGAATAGAACAT
This sequence comes from Tarsius wallacei, assembly GCA_963574415.1. NCBI lineage: Eukaryota > Metazoa > Chordata > Mammalia > Primates > Tarsiidae > Tarsius > Tarsius wallacei. Next base: position 2,123 of record CAUYQG010077839.1, on the reverse strand, counting down.
CTAGAGAGAAGATCAATAAGGAAATAGAGAACCTGGACACTGTAAACCAACTAGACCTAACCGACATACAATGAACACACACCATCCAATAAGAGTACACATTCTTTTCACATGCATATGGAACATCCGATAAATCATAACACTAAACAAAATCTCAGTAAGTTTTTAAAGATTTAAATAATTCAAAATATCTTTTCTGACTATGATGAAATGAAGTTGCAAATCAGTAACAAAAGAAAAACTGAAAAATTCACAAGTATGTAGAAATTAAACACGTACTCTTAAACAACCAAAGGGTCAAAGAGGAAATCACACAAAAAAGTGAAAATACTTAAAGACCAATATTTAGAGACAACACAACAGACCAAAACTTATGGGATGCAGCAAAGTAGCACTCAGATGGACATTTATAACTATAAATGTTCATGTTAAAAAAGGAGAAAGATCTTAAGCCAACAGCTAATTTTACACCTTGAGGCTCTACAGAAATTAAAAAAGATAAACAAAATCCAAAGCTAGAAGAAGGAAGGAAATGATCACTATTAGGGCATAAATAAATAAAATATATAATCAGTGACACCAAAAGTTGGTTCTTTGAGAAAAAAAAAATCAACAAAACTCACAAATCTTTAGATAGGCTGCCTTAGGAAAAAGGAGAAAAGATACAAATAACTAAAATCAGAAACAAAAGTGGAAACATTACTATCAATCTTATAGAAATAAAACAAGTTATGATACTATGAACAACTATACACTAACAAACTAGATAACCTAGAATAGACAAATTCCTAGAAACACACAAATTATCTAAACAGACTCAAGGAGAAATAAAAAATCTCAGCAGACCCATAACAAGTAATAAGATTGATTCAGTAATCAAAAACAAAAACAAAAACCTCCCAACACAGAAAAGTCAGGGGCCAGATGGTTTCACTGGTATACTCTACCAAACATTTAAAGAAGTAACAACAATCCTCTTGAACTCTGCAACAAACAGAAGAGGAAGCAACACCTCCTAAACTCATTCTATGAAGCCAGCATTACATTGAAACCAAAGCCAAATAAAGCCATCACAAGAAAATAAAATTAGACTAATTTTTCTATGAATACACATAGAAAAAATCCTCAACTGAATGCTAGCAAACTGAATCCAACAGCATGTTAAAATAATTATACACCTTAACCAAGTAAGATTTATTCCAGGATTGCAAAGGTGGTTCAGTGTGTTAAAAAATAAAAAATGAATCAATGCAATATAATACATTATATATATCTATACTATATTAATAGAATGAAGTGGGGAAACACATGATATCTCAATTAACTCAGAAAAAACATTTGAAAAAATGCAACAGTCTTTCATTATTAAAAAAACAAATTCAGAAAACTAGGAATAGAAGAAAATTTCCTCAACATGATAATGGGTATCTATAAAATACTCACACATAACACATCATACTCAGTGGTGAAAGACTAAAAACTTTCTGCCTAAGATCAGGAATAAGACAAGGATACTCACTTTCACTACTTCGATTCAACATTATACTAGAAGTTCTAGCCAGAGTAATTAGACAAGAAAAAGAAAAGGCATCAACATTGAAAAGGAAGAAGCAAAACTATTTCTATTTGCCAATAACATAATCCTGTATAGAGAAAAATATCAAAGGATTCACAAGAAAATTACTAAAACTAAAAAATTAATTCAGCAAAGTTGTAGGGTACAAATTCAAGACACAAAAATCAACCATGTTTCTACATACCAGCAAAGACTAATCTGAAAAGGAAAGTAGGAACGCAATTCCATTTACTATCTAAAATAATAATGACTTCTAAAAGAATAAAATACCTAGAAATAGATTTAACCAAAAAGGTGAGTTTTACTCTGAAAACTACAAAACACTACTGAAGAAAATTATGATGACCTAAATAAATGAAAAGCCATCCTGTATTCATGGGTAGGAAGACTTAAAATTGTTAGGATGTAGCCGGGCTCGGTGGCTCAGCCTGTAATCCCTCGCCTGGGGAGGCTGAGGTGAGTGGATTGCCTGAGCCCGCGGGTTCGAGACCCGCCTGGGCAACCTGGCGAGACCTCATCTCTACAATAAATCAAAAATTAGCCGGGC
>CAUYQG010077834.1:0-17132 GCA_963574415.1 Tarsius wallacei | reverse complement strand
TTGCAAGCTGTCCATGCAGTGGGGATATATGTTTGCTCTCTGAAAGCAAAATGAAGGAAGAAAAAGGAAAAGAATGAAACAGGGAAGGGTGGGGAAGAGGAAGGTGGAGTGAGAGAAGAGTAAGAGGGAAAACAGACAAACATACCAACTAACAAATGAAAAGAGATACAGAGACTGATACAAGTAAAAACAACAACAACAACAACAACAAACAAACCAACAACCATATGGAAAAACTAAAACATACATTCATACAAACATACAAGCTAAACAACCTCCTTATTGGTATGGTATTGCACTATACAAAGATGGGGTCTAAAGAGACAAAATAAAATAAAATAGCATAGAATAAAGTCAGTAAACTAACAGAACCAAAGCAAGTATGAAAACATTATTAAAACAGTAAGAAGAGAGGGAAAACAAGATGGGTAGACAAACAGACAAAGAATTTTTCAAAAAAGAATTAACACGGGGAACAAGCACACTCTGAGACTTTTCCTTTTAGTCCAATGTCCCTTCAGCTCTGATTTCTGCCTCTCTTTGCAGGCTGGTAGATTTGTTCACAGTTAGAGTCAGTTGCCCCTGGCCTGCTGTGGAGGGTGGTTCAGATCTGGACTGCCTGCCAAATTTGCCACTCAGATCTGACCTGTGTCTATTTAGCATGGGGGAGGAGCTTCTGTCCTTCCCATTTTGATGTTGTTACTTTGGATCCCAAGCTGGGAAGTGGGCCTAGCTGGTGGAAACTGATTTCTTTTTTCGCTGTAGCTGGAGACTGCCAGGCGATGCAGGCTGAGCTGGGCAAAAGTCGGAGGCTGCCCAGGACAGGAGGGAGCTGGCAACGATAGCAGCAGTGGCAGCTGCCACTTCACAGTGCATGGGAGTAACTCCACGAGCCTGACTCCAGGTGAGGGGTGGGGCGTGGCAGTGGCAGTGGCGGCAGCAGTTTCAGCCATGCAGTGCTTGGGTGGGGGCTTCACGTCCTGGAGCCGTGGATCGCCTCACTCAGGGGCAGGGCGGGGCAGCAGTGACAGCAGCAACAGTGGCTGCCATGGCTGAGGCAGCAGCTGGGGCAGCTGAGGCAGCAGCCGAGCAGTATGTGAAGAGCAGGCTGCCAACAATGGGATCCGCAGCCCCCAGGGGAGAGCAAGAGTCTTTATATGTGTTCTCTTTTATGGAGGGTCTCACGGACCAAACTGCCCCATCACCATCTTGCCAGAAGTCCAATTTTTTATTATATGTAGAGACAAGATCTCTCTATGTTGTCCTGACTGGTCTCAAACTCCTGGCCTCTAGCAATTCTCCTGCCTCAGCCTCCCAACGTGCTGGGATTAGCATGAGGCACTGTGTCTGGCCACAGTAATCTGTATCTTAAAAAGCACTCCAGGAGATTGTGACACTATATGATGATGGGAGACCTGGTGCTCTAAGACCTGGCTCTTCAAAGAGTGTTTCACCGCCTGTCAGTGTCAGACCACCCGGGAGCTTGTAAGACCAGCAGAGGCTCAGACCCCAACACAAGCCACCTGAGCAGACGTCTGCTTTTAATAAGACCCCCAGATGACCAGTGAGGATGTTCATACCTGTGAAGTATCTCTCCAAGTAGCAGTTCTCACCTTGGCTGCCAATTGGAAGCCCTTAGGAAGCTGTAAGAAACGGGGATGCCTGATGAGCTGAGTGATTCCCCCAGTTCTTTCCATGTCAATACAGAGTGTGCGACTTCTCTCTACTTTATCGAGCTGTGTTCAGAATAAGCTTTATTTGCATGTAGAAAGGGCCCTACCACTATGAAACAAGCGTATCTGAAACACCACTGGCCTCATCCACCGTCCTGGCTGGAGCACCCCAGATGGGCCACTGTGGCTGAGATGATGGCTGACCTTGCATTTCCCCTCTTGAGGGCCTTGCAGCATCCCCAGCTCCCAGCCCAGCCTGTGGCTCCTTCTGGGTGTCTCGACACCCTGGCTTGTTCCTGCAGCACCGATGGCACCAGGGCAGTTCAGTCTCCCTTGCCCCGGTTCTCTGACTACAGGCTACATTGTGTCCCTTTTGCTGTAAACACAGCATCACAGAAGACTTGGTTTCAGTCTCTAATAAAAGAGTCTCTTCCACTTCTACCTGAAGTGACAGATGTCCATGTGACAGACCTCTGTTTTCTCACTCCTCCACCAAGGAGGGAAAAAGGAAAAACCTTTCCTTTAGCTTTCCACTAAATCAAAAGCCCCTGTAGAAATGTATTCACAGAAATGATTCCTGAGAACTGTCTCTTCACAGCATATCAGACCAAATCTGAATCTTCATCTTAGGGTCCATTAGTTACATCATGTGGGGAAACTGCGTCTCGTAGCTGCGTTATGTGGGGAAACTGAGTCTTGTAGCTATGTTATGTAGGGAAACTGAGTCTAGCAGTCACTGGAAGCCAAGGACTCCCTGAGCCAGTGGATGAGACACTGGCACCTGATCCTACGTCTGACTCCAGGCCAACCTGCTTTCTGCCACCCCTAGTCAGCTCTATGACCCGTGCACTGGCAATCCTGCCTCCCCACCACACACCCTCCACAAGGTCAGCTCAGGATCATCTGGTGGCATTCAGGATAAGCACCAGCTTTCCTGTCTACTTAGAGATAAGTACCCAGGTCCCAACTCCCAAACAAGAAACAGAGATGCAAGAACAGGAAGTTCAGCTAAAAGGTCATTTGGCATCATGTCAGAACATTTAAAATATACTTGCAAGTTAGAAGAAAACATAACTTTGTTTGCTTGCTTGCTTTTCTGAGTTTGGGTCTTACTCTGTCACCCAGAGTAAGTGGTATGATCACAGCTCACCATAGCCACCTTCTGGGCTCAGGCAATCCTCCTTCCTTAGCCTCCCAAGCAGCTGGACTACAGGCACTACCACGCCTGGCTAATTTTGTCATTTTTGATAGAGACAAGGTCTTACTATGTTGCCCAGGTTGACCTTGAGCTCCTGGGCTCAAGTGAGTCTCCTGCCTCAACCTCCCAAAGTGCTGGAATTATAGGCGTGAACCACCACACTTGGCCAGAAGGCATGACTTTGAAAGTAATATTTGAGGCAATATTTTCAAGAAGCAAGTCCTTATTTGGCATAGAATTACTACATTACTTGTTGCTTGAATGCAGATCTTCCTACCTACCCCCAAACATTTATTTCCAACCTGAACTCATAGGGTCAGTCTCATTTCCAACAAAACTTGCTTTACTTTGAAAGTCCTTGCATCCTGAAACAGATAATGTATGTTTTCAGTATGTCAGTATAGGTGTTGGATGTTTTCAGATAGCTTCTGGACGACTGATAACTTTCATGTTTCAGGAGCAATTACTAAAAACCAGAAGGTCTTGTCCTATTATAGTAACAATGTAACAAAGACTGAAATAAGTTGCAGAAATTAACTAGAATAATTCCTGAAATGTAATTTGTGCTCAAAAAACATTTGTTAAATGAATGAGAAAATGGATGCCTAAAGGAATGATTTGTGCTCTGACATTTATAGCCCAAATCAAAATAGATTTCTAAGGGTTATAAAAGCTTAGAGTACATTGTCATATTTTTTTCCTGCTACATTTTCTTTGAAAGCAAAAGTTGCATTTTTAAATGTAATCCCTATTCACTTCAAGAATTCACATATTTGCATACTTACATGAGTAGTCTTAGGACACAACATAAGCACACCAGTGACTACTATGACTGCTGTAACACTGTGGGCTGTATTGGCAAATTTCATGCAATCATTTCTTGATCTCTAGGTTCATGCAAAATGGCAGTGTGGAGATTTCTCTACACCTTACTGGAAAACAACTTCCAATTCTGTTCTAATGGCAAATATTTACTCTGGTAAAATAAGCAACAGTGAAAATAGGCAACAGTGAAAGTCGCATCCACAGTGACATGACCTCGACAGTCATCCGACTCTGCAGACTTAGACACAAATTGTACCTGCAGTTTTCTAAATATGCATTTGTGTGAGCTTCTGGAAATCCTAACAGCGTCTGTAATTCTTATTCACTAAACCATTCAGCACTTATTTAAGTGACAGACAACCGCAGATGGCATCTTTTTGGAGCAGAGTGACCAGAGACCAATGGCTCCATGTTTTCCTGTTTTTGTCCTCAGTTTCTGATGCTGCAGGCTGATAGAACTGCTCAGTGAGTATGGCCAGGTCCTAGTCGATGTCCATCTCAAGAAGGTGAGGGGCTGAGTCTCAGTTGCGGTGTGATGTTGCTGACATCATCCCGTCAATTGGTCTTACAGGGTCCTGCTCCCTAAGCAGTCATAATTAAGTGTGTTGATGAGCTCCAGGGCGCAATGTTCCAGGGTTCAGCCCTGCTTCACCTCCCACACCTTGAGCGGCTTTGGGCCACCAGTACAGATTCCCCATGTATCTTTTCTCATCAGTAAATAGAGATGACAGTAACATCGAGGTACGTATGAAGAGAGGTGACTTTGTCCTTCACTAAACATTTATTGAGTACCTGCTACATACGATGCTAGCTCTCGCAGGTGTTAGGAACATAGTGATGAGTGAGACTGGGGGAGGCCCTGTGCTCATGGAGCTCAAGTTGCTGGAAATAAACATAGCTGGCCACATGCTCAGGGGAGGGGTTGGCACCCCATAACTAGCATCTTTTGTACATGATGACTGAGCACTCTTTGGAGCCATGTGCGTCAAAAACAGTGACCTGAAGCAAACATTTTCTTGAATAGTACTTTCCTGTTTGTGCTTTTCTGTCTCCTCCCACCAGTTTACAATGAACGCGTATTACTCAGGTGATAAATGAACAATAGTAACAAAAGAGCTGTGACATATTTGCCGTACATCTAAAGCATCTCCATGGTGTCTGATGGCGAGAGCTATGGTTTAGGCAATCACTTTATACATAGTCCTGACCTATGCCATGCTCAGTCCCAGGCATCCTTCCTAGCCTTCGCTCAGCAACCCTTCATTCTGTTATTTTAGCATATCTCATCCTTTGGTCTATTTGCTTTATTTTATTTTTTTAAGAGACAGGGTCTGGCTCTGTCACACAGGCTAGAGTGCAGTGGCTTGATCATAGCTCACTGCAGACTTGAACTCCTGGGCTCAGGTGATCCTCCTGCCTTGGCCTCTCAAGTAAGGTAGCTAGAACTGGGACTGCAGGTGTTTGCCACCACACCTGGTTAATTTTAAGATTTTTTTTGTTTTGTAAGAGACAGTTTCACTATGTTGTCCGTGTTGATCTCAAATTCCTTCCCCAAGCAATCCTCCCACCTCAACCTCCCGAAACCACCGTGCCCAACCCTTTGGTCTATTCCCTAACCTGAAACTCGTTCTTTGTGGATGAACAGGACTATTATGTTTGTGTTTTTGCATCTTCATTTAATTTTTGAAAAAGCATAATAAATATGTTTCATCCTTACACAATCAGAAATTCCCTGCCCCTTTACTGACATTTGTCCTGGTGGGAGTGAGCTTCTAGTATTTCTTGGTTTTCCCTTTAAATTTTCTACTGTTTTTGGCATGAATGCTTTGTAGTGTGTCTGTTTTCTTTAACTCTGTATACTAAATGCTATACTTTTAAAAAATTTCCTCCTTTTATAATCAGAGCCTTCCCAATGCTTGCTTTTTAATGACACGTTTTGGTTCAACCTAAATTAGTACAGCCTCTAAAATCTCTGCCAAAATTCTTCCTCCTCTAAATCTTTTCTGGAATTATTTTGCTAATTTTCTTCTATTTCTTTTGCCGGGTTACTTTTTTTCTCTGCTTAATACATTAATTTTAAAATTCTCTAATTACTCTTTTTGAACCACATATCCTTATACAAAATGAAACTATCTGTTAATTTACCTCCTGTTTTAAGGAGAAGATACTCAAAGGTAAAAGTCAAAGTACTGCCACATGTTAAGCAATGAAGATACTGCTCATTAGAAAACCTGTGTAACACAGATATTCCCAGATTTAGTTCTAGGAAGCTGCACTTCCCAGGACCACCTGTTACTTGCCAAAAATTCAAAAATTTTATCAGACTCCTTTCACAGAATACTCTCAGCACATTTCACTAAGGAATGCTGCCTGGGCCTTAAACCCACCCTGCACATCACTCTGACACCAGCCATTCAGATAAAGGACTCCAGACAGTTTCACCTGACTCCCTAAGCCTGATGCTGGTTACCTCTCCACCCCACCAGGGAAGGCATGGCCCACCTATTGACCCTCAAAGACTTGACAATACTATCCTGAGGAGTGAGGAGACATAAGACTTTCTAAGTCAGTACTGTGTCCTTCCTTGGACACTTCCAGAGCTGACGGGCCTGCACGGATCTCTGGTGGACATTTCTTCTGATTTCAGCACATCTGCCACCACATTGCTGAATCAGCTTACCTCTGCAACACAGGCATCAGCCAAGAACACCTCACTCCCTAGAATCGAGACCCCAGAGAAAAAGAACAGAATATGTTTGAAAGTAAAAGTTTAATCTAAAGGTACATTTTGTATGAGAAAAGAATATCTAGTTTTTATTTTTATTTTATTTGAGAATGTGGGGTGCATGTGAGAATTGACTACATAAGTAAATTGTGTGCAGGTGAGGTTTGAGCTTCTAGTGGGTTCTCTCTCCCCTGATAGTAAACCTGATGCCCAGTGTGTGGTTGTATGCCACTTATCCCTGCTCCTTCCCTCTCTCCTTCAGCAGTGTCCAGCATCTGTTGTTCTCACATTTGGGTTCATGTGTCCAGTGATCAGGGCTCACTTGTGAGTGAAAACGTGTGGTATTCAGTTCTTTGCTTCTGTGATAATTCACTTAGCACGATGGTCTCCAACTGCATCCATGTTGCTGCAAGGGACATGATTTTTCTCTTCTTTATGACTGCATGATATTCCATCATGCATATGTTGCACACTTTTCTTTCAGTCCACTTTCGATGGGCATCTGGGTTGGTTCTGTGTTTTTGCTATTGTGAACAGTGCTGCAGTGAACATAAGAAACATCTACTTTCTAGCCAGGCTCGGTGGCTCAGCCTGTAATCCCATACTTTGGGAGGCTGAGGTGAGTGAATTGCCTGAGCCCACGGGTTTGAGACCCGCCTGGGCAACTTGGTGAGACCTCATCTCTACAATAATTCAAAAAATTAGCTGGGCGTGGTAGCACACGCCTGTAGTTCCAGCTACTTGGAAGGCTGAGGTGGAAGGATTGCCGGAGTCCAGCAGGTCGAGGCTGCGGTGGTCGGGAGCAGCCACTGCACTCCAGTCTGGGTGACAGAATGAGACTCCAACTCAAAAAAAAAGAAAAAAAGAAAGAAAAGAAAAGAAACATCTACTTTCCAATGCAGAGTAACTTCTCCTCCTTTTGCCAGTTTATCCCAAAGTATGAGTTTGGTCTTAAATTCATGTAATTTAGAGACCACCGTCCCCACCTCCCACCAAAATGGTTTCTCCAAAAACAAAAAGGAAAAATTATTCTCTAAACGATAAAGGCATATCTCTATCCAGAGAAACAAAATCTGTTGGCAGGTTTAAACTAGCAACCTCCCTCCCTTCTCGACTTATTCTCCTCATGGATAGCCATAAAGTTTAAAAAATATTGGGGGTTAATCTCAGAGAAACTCACTGCGCAGGCATATTAACTTGACTCCTTTTCTTGGCTCCTAGTGATTAAAAACAAGCATTGAAAGCTGAACTTGATTGTAATTTCAAGCTGAGGAGTATCACATTTTACTCTGGAAATTTAAGCCAGAAAACACAACCTCGGGATCAGCCCATCTGCCGTGTGGCCATGTTTATGCCTGGCGGAAAGAGAAAAATGGCTGGTAGTCACAAAAATCACGGGTTTAGTGTTGCAAGAAAAGAAATAAAAATTTAACCTCATAAAAGCACACAATGCAATACTATGGAAGAAACCCAAGGGAACGTATGTGGAGACTTCCAGACTGTAATGTGGCATGCCTGTCTTATGACTGATACAGATGGGAAAATGTCCATCATTTCCCTGAAGAAGCGAGTTGAAGAACACATGGTCAGCTAGGAATACCACAGGAGACCCATGGTACACTCAGACTGGGTAGGTAAAGAGCATTTAATAGAGACTTTCACAAAAGTGAACAGCTTCAGGAAGTCACAATTCACAATGCAGTTCCCTGGAGCCAAGGATAGCAGAGAGCTCTTACTAGTCCAGTCCTGAAAGCCCAAGGTCAAGGTGAGAGAGCAGCCAGGGAACTTGGACAGAGCTGTGTGGAGAAGGCTGCCCAGCAGGGGCTACAGTGACCACCAGCCCATGGCTGTCCCACAGGATCAGGGAGTACACAGGGACCACATGCTGATAACACTGTCCTTTGCTCTGATTCCCTGCAATGTCCCTCACAGCTGAACCCAAGAGGAATAGTCTATACAGTCTATCGGGACACAGAGCAGAAGAGTGAAAAGTGTATCTGGAAGGGCAGATTCATGTCCCACCAAGTCAAACAGCATTTTTGGTCTCCCATTTCTGCCCCTACACAACTGCTACAGGCAGGGTTCAGCTTTTGATCAGAGACTGAACAGGAAACCAAACTGACATAATTAAAAACACTAAAATTTAAATTTGAGAGTTGTTCTGCTTCAGATTTCTAAATCAATACCTGGGATAATCTTTTTTTCCCCCCAAAGCATTTTGCAGAATATTAAACAGGTAAGTAAGTTCCATGCGTATAACATTAGAATCTATTTTGTAGCATTAGGTTCTGAAGACTTCTGTGCTGGGGAATGCCAAGCTCTGCTTTGCACATCTTAAAGAATATTCTGCAGTGGTTTGAAAAATAATTTGGGGAGCGGGGCTCCATGGCCCAGCCTGTAATCCCACGCTTTGGGAGGCTGAGGTGAATGGATTGCCTGAGTCGCGAGACCTCATCTCTACAATAAATTAAAAAATTAGCCGGGCGTGGTAGCACACACCTGTAGTTCCAGTTACTTGGAAGACAGAGCAGAAGGATCACTGGAGCCCAGCAGGTTGAGGCTGTGGTGGCCAGGAGCGGCCACTGCACTCCAGTCTGGGTGACAGAGTGAGACTCCAACTCAAAAATAATAACAATTTGGAAAGCAGTGCATCTAGAGATAGTAAGGCTTTACATTGAGGACAGTTGGGATAGAGAGAAAAGGATGGATATGAGAAATTTTACAGGTAGAATTACTAGGATTTGTTAATTGACTGAATATAGGCATTGACTTAGGAACTAGAATGACCCTTAGGCTACTAGTTAAAAGAAAGAGAGAGAGGGAGGGAGGGGGAGGGAGGGAGGGAGGGAGGGAGGGGGAGAGAGAGAGAGAAAGAGAGAGAGAGAGGAAGATATAGAGATTAAACATGGTTTAGATGTTTGTCCCCTCCAAATCTCATGTTGAAATGTGATTCCCAATGTTGGAGGCAGGACCCGGTAGGAGGCGATTGGGTCATGGGGGTGGAACCCTCATGAGTGTCTTGGTGCTGTTTTTGAGGTAATGAGTTCTCATTCTATTAGTTCACAGGAGAACTAATTGTTTAAAAAAGCCTGGCACCTCCTCCTTCTCTCACTTCTGCTCTCGCCATGTGACACACCTATTCCCTCTCTACCTACCACCATGAGCCAAAGTTTCCTGTGGTCTCATGAGAAGCCCAGCAGATGCTGGCACCATGGAGAACTGTGAGACAAATACACCTGCTTTCTTTATAAATTACCAGCCTCAGGTGTTCCTTTATAGCAATCAAAAAGGACTCACACAGTTGGGAAGAGAAGTGGATAAAAGTTCAATTTGAAAGATAAAGAGCTGTATGTGCCTATGGAATTCAACCAACTAGACATGGAAGGTTTAACAGGGAGCAGGGAGTAGGGAGCAGTAAAACCATGGCTGTGAATGGAATTAGGCAAAAATGAGACCAAAACAGAGATGGCCAAGAACGGAAAGTATAACAACAACTTTCTGAAAAATCATATTTCTTCTAACTATAATGCCATGACTAATCCTTCCATCAGGCTGTCAGCTCCCTAAGGACAGAGTATCCCCTGCATCTAACCTAGTGCCTGGAACACAGTAAGAGCTCAGTACAGACTATTGAATGGATTGGGTGTTCAATCTGGCTAATGAACATGGGGCAGGGTGATCTGATCTAGGAACTGGTGTAATTCAGAAATCAACTCACTCCAAAGGATTCTCTCACCTGGACCACTTTTAGAGCTCACCTTTGAATTTCAAGTTCCTTTTCCTGGCTGACCCTTGCTGGGAAGTTACAACATATCTTTGCTTCTATTTTTCAGTTTTTAAATTAGTCTTAATTCTTGCATTTAAAATGTAGTTTCAGGTCCTTAAGAAATGGTCTTTCTAATCTTTCAGGTCTTTCGGTCATGCTGCTTTCTTCAATTTCCCCCATGAAGGGTTTCTCACTTGGTTCTTATAAAACCGGAAACCCATTTGGAGGTTGAAAAGTATCACCACCAGATACATGCTTACAAACACAGACTGATGAGGCATTAAAATCTGAAAGTGCTCTAAGAACTCTGTATCTTAAAGCAGGGTTTTCCAAACCAAGGCCACCTACCCTTGGAGTTCCCAAGACTCCCCCAGAGGCACATGGACATACAAAGTGAAGCCATTTCTAGAACATTCACTTCCATCTGGACTCTTCCATGAAACCCATTTGCCTATGAAGTTGTCTGTGGTGGAGGCTGCTGGTCCAACTTTTGCACCTGCCTTGATTCCAGTGCTGGTCAACATTAGAATGCATCAGAATCATCCTCAGAGCTTGCAAAACCGGCGCTGTCCCCACTCTCGTAATTTCTCATTCAGTAGGGAGGCTCTGAAGATTTGCATTTTTTAATAAGTTCCTAAGTGGTACTAATGTTGCAATTCCAGGGAACAAACTTTGAGAACCAAATACTTTAGACAATTGTCCTTTTAATACTTTATTAAAGAGAAAACACACATACCACATGAAACACACCTCTTAGCCATTCTGAGATTTAGGATACATTACCATGGAATGCAAAAACTAAACAAAGACAATTCAAAAGATTCCAAAGACAGTGTGACAAATCCTTCTTCAAATCAGGTATTAAAAAAAAAAATTAAGGAAGATTCCATTGAGATGTTAGCTGAGAGGTAACTGAAAAATAACTTGATAGATCACTGTGATTTTTGGCATATAACTCAGAAAGAGCTTAAAAAGTTGAGTAGCATTGCAAAATAAAACTATCATTTTCATCTACTTGTTTATGTAAACACATTTCTCAGTGTTTAAATCTATAAAAACAAAATAGAGTAGATGTGCTAAGCCATGCCACAGTCTAGTTTTAATTAATATTTACCTATGGAGGCAAGAATTGGGAATAATAGCTTTAATTATCTCATTAAGATCTATTTCTAATAACATTTTACAATGTTTATAATTACCTTTCAAATGTTATAATAGCTTCATACTGTTTTATTTAATTGTATATCAGTAAGTGACAATAACTCAATCCAGGAAAACTTTAACTTTTAAAGCATTATGTTCATAAGAAAAAATTAATTTTCAAATTTTGATTATATATGTTTGATAGTTTAATCAATAGAAAACTTTCAAGCACATAAATGTATTACATTTTGATAAAATTCCATGCGGGGAACTGAATTGAAAAAAAAAGAAAATAAATATAAAATTTCTGACTGAAGAGTATTTTTTCAAGTATTTTTACAAGGGTGATGATAGGTATCAAACCACTATGATATTTAGAGTCCACTGAATATATCTGAAAGAGTGATGTTACATGTTTATTTTAGAAGGGTAGTATTTAAAAACACCAAAAATAACATCCTCTATAATTGTTTAATTTTATGATGAAAAAAATTGTTGATAACTAAAAATGTGAGTGGTACATGCTTTTAAAATTTATTTTAGAGTAAACACTATTGGAAATGATTTAAGGTTTATTGCCTAAGGCAGTAGACTTGTAATCCTCAGCAGGGACCATTTGATGGTCTCAGAGAGAACTCTGAATTAAATTCCAATTAAAACCCGGGCTCTGCTTATTCTGTAAACACCCTGACAAAACCATTCTTGTTCTATCTTGGCATTTGTTCCCTCTTGTCCAGCTGGGATCTAAACATACAGAAGTGAGTAATAATGGGAAAAGATTATACAATCTTGAATGACTCATTCAAAAACCTTTATAAACTTTCTGTTTAGACTTGTTTTAGAAAAGATTCATTTGGGTGAATTCTGATTTGTTTAGCAAATGTGAGTAAAATGAAAGATCACAAATATCTGTGCTCACACATCACTGTGGGCCTTTTTCGTCAAAACTCACTTTACTGCATGTTCTTAGGTAACATAACAAGAAACACATTTAAAATGTTGTAATCATCATTTAGTCTATATCCACTTGACAGTCACAACTTTTGTCTTTATCTGGGATATATTTTCTTTCATAGGTTCTTGGCAGATATGCACAAAGCCAGCCTAAACTTTTTGGCAATCGATTTCATCTTTTCTGTTAATTTGCAAACTCCGTAAACTTATTGCATGGGATATATGATTTCTGGGCAAATAGCTCATGGCTAATGCCTACTCCTGGTACTATAACTGAAAGGTCACTGAAGATCAGAAAATGTCTGCTTGTTTTCACATGAAGATGGTGTATCTCTCCCTATATAATCTCTCCTACCTCCTTTGCATCTCGGCTGCCCTGAAGGCCCCTCTGCTCCCAAACAGCCCTCATGGCAGGGACACATTGTTCCCTGACAGCATCTTCACGTTGGAAGATGAATAGAGCCACCTCTGGTTGACTTAAGTAACGCAAGTCTCCTTGAACTCACTCTGTTTCCAGTAATATTCGCACCTAAGTCCAACAATAAACATCAGGCTTGTACATCTAAAGAGGGCACATATGCACAAGTCATGTGGATTCTTATCTCCCTTGGATTGTCCCTATTTCAAGTTCTGTGTAAATAACATGACAGACTGCACACAAAAAAGGACTGGCTCAGAAAGGAAAAGAATTTTCTACATCCATTCATGCTCAACTCCTTGTATGGTTTCAACATTTCAAGAAAGAACACCCAAATAATTTTCAATCACCCTTAACCTTTTTGATATCTTCCATACAACTACAGAACATATAATAAATTTGTTCTTTCAGGTTATCAATAAAGATATTGAATAGAAAGGGCTCAACATAACTCCCTTGGGATGCAGACAGCATAAAAACTTTATACTTAGCTCATTCACTGTTGAATCATCAGGGCCTGTCACAGTGCCTGGCAGATGTTAAATACTTGGTAAATCGTGAATGATGAATACCTGACTGGATAGAAACTTGATGCTTTTGACATCTACCAATAACTATTTAGGTATGATTGTCCAGCCAGTAAAATAACCTCATAAACATAAAACCACCAAGATGATAATTTTTTTTTTTAATTTTTCTGGAATATCATGCAGGATCTAGAGATTACTTGCTTCCACTGCACGTACTAACTATGTTACATTGGACAAATAACTTGAGCTCTCTGTATCTATCCCTCACCAATCAGATAATCATGGCAAGTCTATCATAGGCTTGTCATGATATTATACATGTAAAACGCTCATCCTGGTTCACAGGAAGCATTCTGTCATGTGAACTATCACTTTTCCTATCACATACTTCTTTCATATGTGAGAATAATGCATATAATTTAGATTAAAACACTATCAGATTTACTGTCTTAATTTTTACAGCTACATGTATAATCATTTCTTTGCTAGCAACAAAAAGCATTTCATCCTAGCCAGCAGCTTCCTCTCCATGATAGAAACAGGATGGAAAAATGTTGGTGCACATTTGGATTTAAAGTTGTAAATAACCAGACCAGTCACAGTGTAGTAAAAGAAGGATTTTAGGTTTCTTTGGTGAAACAAAAGCAGATATAAAAAGTTACAAAGATTTTAGATTTTCATTCACAAAAAAGTCATTCACATTTTACACTATACACGTTATAATATAAATACAGGAAACCATTATGTGCATTGTAATGAGAAAGGAAAATAAAAACCTAACAGGTCAACACAGTGTTGTTCTGTGTACTAGAATACCTACATATGGATTACAGTTAATGCAACAACCAAGGGAACCTGCTGAAAGACCCTGAATTTTTGTAGCTACAATCATTCCTTCTAGCCAAGGAGGTTTCATGAAAAAGAATCAAGGTTGGGCCAACCTGTGTCTCCTCTTGTTCTACTCTTCTATCTGCATTTTATTTGTTGTCTACTTTTCTCAAAGTTGCTCTAACTGATGAGGAGTCCTTCTTTCCATTAGAGGTTCTTCTTTAAGCATTAAATTAAGTGGATAAGGATTCAAAGTCATCTTCAGCAATCACTTTATTCAAATAATGGGGAAATACCAGAGTGGGAAGAGATGGGGAGAAATGTCCACACACACATTCCACCTAGCAGGAAGACATGCCTGCACTACTCCTACGAATACACTCCTTGCTTAGGGTAGGCAAACACCATTTGCTAAAAGCTATATACTTTCCACTCTTCAAAATCAACACTTGTTGCGTTCTATCCATCACACTATTGAACTGGGGACAAAATACCTATATTCTATGGTTCCAAACTGTGTGAGCAAAGCAGAAAGGCTAACACTGAAAATAACTAGCACACTATGTCAATTTCAGGTCTTGGGGAAAATAACATCCAATAAATTAAATCAGTATGGCTTACTTCATTTATTTGTATATGCTTCACAGCTGCAGCATTCATACATGAACATTCAAAACTTTATAAAAGATTAAAATGGTTATATATACAAAATTTCTTTTTTTTTTTTTTTTTTGCATGTGTGTTGTTTTAACCCCCCACCCTCCAGAGCCCTAGGTCTATATCCATTCGAAACACATTGTTCTGTAACCTTAGGAGTTAATGTTATGAAAGCCATTAAAAAGTAGACCTGGTTGAGTTAATAATTAGCACTTTGACCCCTAAAAAATGCTCCTGGTCATAGAAAAGTCCTCCATTCAGGCCTTTCTTGTAAGTGAAGAGAAAGGAATGCAGCAAAGAAGAGTTCCATGTTGGAGTCCCCAGTTCCATCAGGATCCTGTTAGGTGGTTGTCAGCCTCACCAGAGGCATGCTGCACCCATGGCTGGGATGGGTACAGAGACCTACAGGATCGTGTGTTTGCTGGCCATCCGGGCAAAGCTGTCCTCAGTCTTGCTGAAGTCCAAGAGCAAGTGAAACCATTTCCAGCCTAGACAGACTACATCAAAGCAGCCAAACCAATGATTAAAGACCTCGAGGGCTCCATGACCACCATTAAATATGCCCAAACTCATTGTGACATTTTATTTTATATACAGGATTAAAATCAACATTACATCATCTTATTTACATGGCCATTGCTGCTGAAATTGAGCATTTTAAATACTACAGTAGGTTGGTAGGCATTAGGACATGGTCTGGGCCAGAGGCAAACGGAAAACTAGAGAAATTAGATAGGCTGGAGATGGTTCCTTTTCTGCCCTCATGTTCTTCCATTTTGTTTGCTTTCTTTTTGAATGCCAACACTTTCATTTGAAATGTTTTGGGAGCACAGCAACCCAAAAAGACTGGACGGTGTTCCAAAAACCCAAGCCAACTGGCAATATTTCTTGAGGTGATAGGAAAGGCACTGGAAGTTAGGACTTTGGCTGAAATGATGAAAACACATGTTTGCCATTCGAGGAATCAGCGCCTTGACTCCTGCCACCTCCGGCTCCAACGATGCTCGTGTTTGGATGTGTTTATGGAATTGTCCTTTGCTGATGAGGAATGTTTAAAGTATTTCTTAGAATAAGTCCTTTGGTATGTAGATGCTACATGGAAGGAAAGAAAGAAAGAAAGAAAACACAACAATATTACTTGCTCCATACCCTGACTGCCGTACCGTAGCCGAAACATGCGGTGTCTAGTAGTTGTTATAGCACGGTTGTCCATTCTTTCTAAAGGACCACTTACGGTTCATGCAGGTAATTTTAGGCATGGCCCATCTTCCATTTCCGAGGCACCGGATAGTTGGAAGGTGGCGCTGAATGAAACCGTCCTTGCAGTGGTATCTGATCAGGGAGTTGATTTCATAACGAGGCTTCATTTTTCCAAAGGTCTTGGCATTTTCTACAACTGGGGGCTGGCCGCAAGCAACTAGAGGAAAGCAGACTGGATTACTTCCAAGGAATCTAAGTATTTCAATTCCTACGAGCGTCCTATTTTTCTCTCTCACTTTATGGTACCAAAACCAAGCACCTTACTCAAAGGCAATCATTCAGAATTGAGAAAATGAGACCTTTCAAGAAAAAAATAATGAGGCTCTGGGCCTCATTGAAGTCTTGGATCCTGTCATCTTGCGTTGTGTTTTATGAAAAAACATATAACTAAATGGTCTTATATTCATCTGCCCATCTGGCAGGACTACTATTCTGAAAACATTTCAAATTGAAAAGCACCTGTCTTATGCCAGCATGTGGCCTGTTTTATTGTCTCTACCACCACTCCTGCACTTCTATGAGTAACCTGCCTTCATTTGGGACAACAAATTTGTGACAATTATCGATGACCATCGCATACCTGAAAAAACTTACAATCTATATTATTATATTATTGTTTTAAAATATGGACATACACTCCTAAATATCAATAAAGTGTCTTCTGATTCAATTTATGTCTAGTTACTCTTTTCAGTCTTCTGTATTGAGTCAAAAGGAAAGAGGGCACAATATTTATGCCTCAGCTTTGTAATTACCTTAATAAACATAAGTTTAAACTCTTGAGAAAGGTAAGTGAATTCTTAACTATCATTTTAAGTTTACAGCAAAATTGTAAATATCAACAAATTCAGCAATAGGAAAAATAATTTCTTAAAAGTAAAAGTGGCCGGGCTCGGTGGCTCAGCCTGTAATCCCGCGCCTTGGGAGGCTGAGGTGAGTGGATTGCCTCAGCCCGCGGGTTCAAGACCCGCTTGGCAACTTTGTGAGACCTCATCTCTACAATAAATCAAAAAATTAGCCAGGTGTGGTAGCGCGCGCCTGTAATTCCAGCTACCTGGAAGGCTGAGGCAGAAGGATCGCCAGAGCCCAGCAGGTCGAGGCTGCGGTGGCCGGGAGCGGCCACTGCACTCCAGTCTGGGCAACAGAGTGAGACTC
>CAUYQG010077833.1:0-15407 GCA_963574415.1 Tarsius wallacei | reverse complement strand
CCCCAAATTTGGTCACAGAAATATTCTGTGTTGATGACTGTTGTGATGTGAGAGCAGAGGAAAAACATGGCTTGAGGGAGTTGTCCCTAAAGCAATATGAACCTATTTTATGTGTCTAATACTTTTTTTATGAACTAGTCTCAAAACACAGCATAGAGTCTTGCATAGCACAAGCCCTGAACTTGTTTTTGTTTTTTGCGGGTTTTTTTGAGTTGGAGTCTCACTCTGTCACCCAGACTGGAGTGCAGTGACCGCTCCCGGCCACCGCAGCCTTGACCTGCTGGGCTCCGGCAATCCTTTCGCCTCAGCCTTCCAAGTAGCTGGAACTACAGGCACATGCTACCATGCCCAGCTAATTTTTTATTTTATTTTATTGTAGAGATGAGGTCTCGCCAAGTTGCCCAGGCGGGTCTCGAACCCGAGGGCTCAGGCAATTCACTCACCTCGGCCTCCCAAAGCACGGGATTACAGGTTGAGCCACCGAGCCCAGCCCTGAACTTGTTAATGAATGTATAAATGTATTCCCCTACAAATAAGACTTATATCTACAAGAAAATATTTCACATGCTAAAAGTAAATTTGGAACACACCTATTCTGTACCTCTAAGTCTTGTCATATTTGTCTCCTAGCCAAGCAAATACAAAGATGACTGTTTTTATCAGCAGCTATTATCTGAAGCAAAATATTTATTATATATGCAAGTCTTATGCCAAACTGCATAATGTAAACAGTTAATTTTTTAGAATTTGAATTAAATTTCTCTTAATATACACACTCATTTTTTTCCCCTGAGAACTGTCTGTTCAATTACAAAAAATTAGAAGGTCCAAAATACCTAGAAGAAAACCACATTGAACAAAACTGTTGTGCCAGAGAGGCATAAAATAAACCCACTGTTTTGAGTCTCTCAGAATTCCAACCATCTGAGTGGGAGTTATATGGCAGACAACAATTACAATTTAAAAGAGTCTAGGACAGGCACGGTGGATCAGCCTGTAATCCCAGCACTTTGGGAGGCCGAGGCAAGAGGACTGCCTGAGCCCAGGAGTGCGAGATCAGCGAGGGCAACTTGGTGAGACCTCGTCTCTACAATAAAAAAATCACAAAAATTAGCTGGCATGCGTCTGTAGTTCCAGCTACTTGGAAGGCTGAGGCGGTAGGATTAACTAAGCCCAGCAGGTCAAGGCTGTGGTGGCCGTGAGCATGCCACTGCACTTCAGCCTGGGTGACAGAGTGAGACACCGACTTAAAAAAAAAGTCCATTTCCAGACTTGTGTCTTGTAATATTTTTAGTTGTAAGATTTGTATCCCCTCTCTATCTCCCCAATCAGTGTTGGGAGAACATGTGACTTCCTACACTGCAATCACTGGCACTTGAAGAAGTGGAATCCCTTCAGCTGAGAAATCAAGAAGCAAGGGCAGGACAGTTAAGAGGTCTGTCCAAAGCCAGAGTGACAGAGACAAGATAACAACTAAGATCTCTCTAACTTCTAGTCCTACTGCTCAGTCCTGTGGGACTAAGCCCTCAGTTCAAACCCTTTTTTTTTTCAGGTGTACATAACACACACACACACACACACACACACACACACACACATATACACACACACCATTTGGAAAAATCAAACAAGTAAACAAGTAATTTTTAACAGTGATTGTATAAGGAGCGGGAGGGAATTAAAGTGGCTTCTACTTCCCATGTTATCTCTGTATAACTTTTTTTTTTTTTTGAGTCAGAGTGTCACTCTGTTGTCCAGACTGGAGTGCAGTGGCACACTCAGGGCCACCCCAGTGTTGACCTACTGGGCTCAGGCAATCCTTCCACCTCAGCCTTCCACATAGCCAGAACTACAGGCACGAGCTACCATACCCGGCTAATTTTTTGATATATTGTAGAGACCAGGTCTCACCAAGTTGCTCAGGCTGGTCTCGAACCCCTGGGCTCAGGCAATCCTCTAGCCTCGGCCTCCCAAATTGCTGAGATTACAAACTTGAGCCACCGTGCCTGGTCATACCTGTATAACTTTTTAACAAGGAGCATGTGTGGCTGGGTGAGGTGGCTAACGCCTGTAATCCCAGCACTTTGGGAGATAGAGGTGAGAGGATTGTCTGAGCCCAGGGCTTCGAGACCAGCGTAAGCAATATGGCAAGACCTCGTCTCTACAATAAATCAAAAAATCAGTCAGGTGTGGTGGTGCATGCCTGTGGTTCCAGTTACTTGGAAGGCTGAGGCAGAAGGACTGCCTGAGCCCAGCAGGTCGAGGCTGAAGTCATCATGAGTATGCCACTGCACTCCAGTCTGGGCCTCCAACTTTTGGGTGTCCAACTCAAAAAAAAAATTGTTTTAAATAATAAAATGCTAAACAAAACCCACAAATATATACACATACATTATACATGTTAACATGTAATGGATATATTTTAATTCTTTTTATTATTTAGCCATCACCTCTAATACACCTTTCAGCTGACCTTACCATACACGTGACATAAAACAAACTGACAACATCGTACCACCTCTGGTACAATGGTCACTGTCCTCTCAAGAAAACTATAAAGGCAAATACTGCCAGGCGCAGTGGCTCACACCTGTAATCCCAGCACTTTGGGAGGCGGAGAAGGGACTACCTGAGTCCAGGGTTTGTAACCAGCCTGGGCAACTTGGCGAGACCTTGTCTCCACAATAAATCAAAAAATTAGCTGGGCGTGGTGGTACACACCTGTAGTTCCAGCTACTTGGAAGGCTGAGGCAGACGGATTGCCTCAGGCCAGCAGGTGGAGGTTGAGGTGGCCACGAGCATGCCACTATACTCCAGCCTGGGCGAGTGAGACTATGACTTAAAAAATAATAATATAATAAAAGTAAGCACCTCTAGGAAGAATAAATATAGCCTGTAATTAACATCTTAGATCCAGTCATTTATTAGAAGCTTTTCCTTTTAATGACAAGGGGTGATACAGTGATATAACAAGTAGATATTTTGACTTGGTCCAGGTCCCAAGCACAGAGCTCCTTATAAAAACCTTGTATCCATAAAGAAGGACAAAATTATGAACTTCACGGCAACTTTGATGGACTTAGAGTCTATAATACTGAGTGATCTATCACAGAAACAAAGAATTGAGTATCACATGTTCTCAACTCATAAGTGGACCTTCAGCAATTATCATAATACTATAAGAAAAGGATTGGCAGCAGTGGGAAACTGCTGGGGAAGGGGAGGCACACCTCATCAACAAGGGTACCTGCATAATGAACATTTGTATACCTAACCCTGAATTGTACCCCACATCTTTAAAATAAAACGGTGGCCAGGCACGGTGGCTCATGTGTATAATCCCAGCACTTTGGGAGGCCGAGGTGAGAGGAGGCCAGGTTCGAGACCAGCCTGGGCAACTTGGTGAGACCTCATCTCTAAAATAAATCAAAAATTAGTGGGGAGTGGTGGCGCATGCCTGTAGTTCCAGCTACTTGGAAGGCTGAGGAGGAAGGATCACCTGAGCCCAGCAGGTCTGGGCTGTGGTGGCTGGGAGTGTGCTACTGCCCTCCAGCCTGGGTGACAGAGCAAGAGGGCTACTCAAACAAACAAGCAGACTTAAAACTCTTGTCATTTCCTGAGTGACAGGAATATCCTTTGTTATGATATTGAGTCTCAGTCCCTGGGTCCTAACACCAGAGCATTTAAGACACTTGGAATCTCCATAGTAATAAGAATGTCTTTTGTATGCTAATGAGATGACCGGCAATCCTAGGTAGCTTCAGAACATGGGCTGGTCACCAGAAAGACAAAGGCATGATTAGGGGGCACATAACATCAATAAGGGTACCTGATCTCAAATCTCAAACCAGGAGAAGTGGGGACCAAAGGGAGGCCCAGACTTTACCAAAACAATGACCACTTATCTACCTAATCCTGAATAGTATCCCACATCTTTAAAATTTAAAAATGTAGCTGGGCTCAGTGGCTCAGCCTGTAATCCTGCACTTTGGGAGGCTGAGGTGAGTGGATTGCCTGAGCCCGCGGGTTCAAGACCTGCCCTGGGCAACTTGATAAGACCTCATCTCTACAATAAATCAAAAAATTAGCTGGGCATGGTAGTGCACGCCTGTAGTTCCAGCTACTTGGAAGGCTGAGGCAGAAGAATCGCCAGAGCCCAGCAGGTCGAGGCTGCGGTGGCCGGGAGCGTGCCACTGTACTCCAGTCTGGGCAACAGAGTGAGACTCCAACTAAAAAAAAATTAAAATTAAAATTAAAAATAAAATTTAAAAATGTTTTAAAAAGCCATGATTAGAGGGTTGGAACTTTTAGCCCCACTCCCCAACATCCAGGAGGGGTGAAAGGCTGAAAAGCTAGTTACCAACTGCCAATGATTTAATCAATTATGCCTATATAATGAAGTCCCCTGGGGAGGCGGGATTGACAGTAGTCGATATCTGCCTGGGGAAGGGGGGGCATACCTCATCGATAAGGGTATCTGCACGGTGAATATTTGTATACCTAGCCCACAATTTTAAATAACAATTAAAAGAGGGGGAAAAATAATAACAAAGGCCCCATAAAATCTCTAAATAAAGGGTTTGGAGAGCTTCGGGTTGATAAACACGCCTGTGTACCAAAAGGATGGTACTCCCTGACACCAAGGGAAAGAAGCTCCTGTGTGCTGAATTCTTTGGACCTCACCCCATGTACCTCTTCATATGCAATCCGTTCACTTGTATCCTTTCTAATATCCTTTCTAATAAACCAGTAAATGCAAACAAAGTGCTTTCCTGCATTCTATGAGCCATTCTAACAAATTATCAAACTCAAAGAGGGATTTGTGGAAACCCCTGATAGCCAGTTGGATAGAAATATGAGAGGATTCGTCTTGAAATCAGCACAACAGTCTTGTGGGACAGCCCTTAACTTGTGGGAGCTGAGGCTAAATCAGGTAGTGTCAGAATTGAATTGAACATCATAGCAGTACAGAGAAACAAAAGAACATCTAAAAAACACTGAGAGGTAAAGCCAGTGCAAGATCGGAAGTGAAAGGAACATTCTGGAAGTTCAAAGGTTAGTTATGGCTAGAGTACAGAAAGCAAAATCAAGAGTGGAATGAATGGCTCTAGGGGTAAACATGGTGAAGTGGAAGGTTTTCATTAACTGTATTAAGGGCCATTCTAGTGATTGGACAGAGGTGGGGAGAGAAAGAAGAGACAATTCAAAGACCACTTCTAAATTTCTGGCTTAAGAAACCAGGATGATGGCTCTATGATGAACTGAGTTGGTAAACTGCAGGGGGAACAAATTTGAAGAAAGAGATAATGAATTTGGCTTATTTCTCCGTGAGTTTAGTTAGTTTGGACTGAGCTGCTCATTTTTGATAGAATTTTATTTTTGGATATTCTATTAGACCTCATGATGATGAGGGCTTCTGGAAAACAATGTTTCTCTCTCCCTCTCCCTCTCCTTCCTTCCTCCCTCTTTTCCTCTCTCTCTCTCCCTCTTCCTTTCTTTTTTGAATCAGAGTCTCACTGTCACCCAGGCTGGATTATAGTGGCACGCTCATGGCTACCACAGTCTTGACCTACTATCCTCAGGTGATCCTTCCCCCTCAGCCTTCCAAGTAGCTTGAATCACAGGTGCACACCACCACATCTGACTAATTTTTGATTTATTGTAGAGATGAGGTCTCGCCAAGTTAACCAGCCCGTCTTGAACCCCTGGACTTAGGCAATTCTCTCGATTCAGCCTCCCACAGTGCTGGGATTACAGGAGTGAACCATGCCTGACTAATTGAGTTTTTAAATCACATATGTAGTAAGAATTCAGGCTGCACCTAAGAGAGTGTGGTTTTACAATCTCAGTGGTAGGCCGGGTGTGGTGGCTCAAGCCTGTAATCCTAGCACTTTGGGAGGCATAGGCAAGAGGATTGCCTGAGTCCAGGGGTTCAAGACCAGCCTGGGCAACTTGGTGAGACCTCATCTCTACAATAAATAAAAAAATTAGCAGGTTGTGATGGCACTTGTAGTTCCAGCTACTTGGAAGGCTGAGGCAAAAGGATCCCTGAGCCCAGCAGGTCGAGGCTGCAGTGGCTGTGACTGTGCCACTGTACTCCAACCTGGGTAGCAGAATGAGACTCTGACTCAAAAAAAAAAAAAAAATCTCAGTGGTGATTTCCTCCCCTTCTACCAAGGTTGGAGACAGTTGATTTTCTTGGGGAGGAGCAAGATTATTTCTCATTCCCCTTTCTAGCATATTCCTTTAGGATTCAAAGTTTACTGAGAAATCCCCTACTGGATTTCTCATCTTGAGTACACTTTCTCTCTTCTTCCCTACACCTCTAGAAGTTCATGTTTACCTAATCAAACAATTCCTGCAGGGCAAAAACCACTCTCCTCTGGGTCTTGTCTTCACTCATTCTCTAGTCTGAGAATTTCCTACATTCTAGTCTTCTTATTAATACCTTTAAGAGTTTAAATATTTTATACAGGTTTTTAAAAAATTATGACAAAGGGAAGATTTGATTAACTTCTTAGTTAGAAACAGAAGTCCCATTTAAAATATTTTACAATGAGGTCAGGCGCAGCGGCTCACACCTATAATCCAAGCACTTTGGGAGGCCGAAGTGAGAGGATTGCCTGAGCCCACAGGTTTGAGACCAGCCTGGGCAACTTGGTGAGACCTCATCTCTACAATGAATCAAACAATTAGCCAGGAGTGGTGGCGCGTGTCTGTAGTTTCAGCTACTTGGAAGGTTGAGGCAGAAAGATAGCCTGAGCCCAACAGGTCAAGGCTGCGGTAGCTGTGAGCATGCCACTGCACTCCAGCCTGGGTGACAGAATGAGACTCCATCTCAAAAAAAAAAAAAAAATTTAGTAGAATAGCAAATACTAGACAAAGCAAATAATAGCAAATATAAAATAGCTAGCATTTTGCTCTGAATATTAAAATTAGAAAAATGACAAAATCAGGGAGGGAAAACCCCAGAAATCTGACATCAGACCCTCTGTATACAAGCATCTGATGAAAAGATAGACCAGTTTTTTTAGAGCACTATCCAAGTAAACTCAAAAACTTTCAACCTGAAACAGAAATACAAACATTGCTTTAGCAAAGTACGTCTGATTTGAAATAGTAAGGCCTTGAATCAGTTTGAGTTGTGACTAAAAAAATAGAAAAGAGTTGGACTCAATGGCTCAGCCTGTAATCCCAGCAATTTGGGAGGCTGAGGCGAGTGGATTGCCTGAGTCGGCAGGTTCAAGACCAGCCCGGGCAACTTGGCAAGACCTTGTCTCTAAAATAAATCAAAAAATTAATCGGGCATGGTGGTATGCACCTGTAGTTCCAGCTACTTGGAAGGCTGAGGTGGAAGGATCGCCTGAGTTCAGCAGATCGAGGCTATGGTGGTCATGAGCATGCCACTGCCATATAACCTGGGTGACAGAGTGAGACTCCAACTCAAAAAAAAAAAAAAAAAAAAGAATTTGGCAAGATAAAGAAAAAGGTCAGAGTTTAATCCTCAATACAGTACAATGCAGTGATCGCTTTGTAATAGCATTTTCTCTATACAGGACACACAATACCATTTTAACCCTAAAAAGAGAGTCGTTAACTCATCATTATCTCAAATTAACTATGTCTGAGATTTAACTAGCAATTTCCTAAAACTAGGTATACCTCTATGAATTTGCTATTTCTGTCAGTGTTTGCACTCCCGTGACTCTCCCTTTTTCCTTGCAATCTCCATCCAAGAAATCTGCAAATTCTATTAATTTTCCCTTTTACAATTCTTCTGGTAGATATCTCTTTTCTTTTTTTTTGAGTTGAAGTCTCACTTTATCACCCAGCCTGGGGTGCAGTAGCACACTCACAGCCATTGTAACCTCTATCTGCTGGGCTCAGGCGATCCTTGTGCCCCAGGCTTCCAAGTAGCTGGAACTACTGGCACGAACCACTATGCCTGGCCAATTTTTTGATTTATTGTAGAGATGAGGTCTCACCAACTTGGCCAGACTGGTCTCGAACCAGTGGGCTCAGGCAATTCTCTCACCTTGGCCTCCCAAAGTGCTGGGATTATAGGCGTGAACCACTACATCTGGTCGAGAATTTTTTTAAAAAATTAACAATATAATGCAAACAACATTGCTTGACTCTGGCATAACATCACATAACAGATAAAGAAGAAATATCAAAGGATTTTATGACCCTGTAAATCTGTCTTTTAGGGACTCTAGGCACCTTTTAAGACACCCATTCTCTCTGAAGTCTATCATCTATGAAGCTTCATTTACATATCAAGAAAGGATTCCCTTATCATTCCTCAAGATGCCCAGTTCCTTTAATACTTTCAAAATTCCTTGCTTACTAATTGCCAATCAAGAAATCTTTGACTCCACCTATAGCCTGCAAGCCCCTGCTTGGAGACAATCCACCTCTGGAGCAAAACCAATGTAAATCTCCAGTGTATTGTAACTTCTGTTCTCCTAAAATGTATATAACCAAGCTACAAATCAACCACAGCAGATACATATTCTCAGGACCTTCTGGGGAAGTATCATGGGCTTAAGGTCACTCACATTTGGCTCAGAATAAACCATCTTGAATATTGTACAGAGTGTGGCATCTTTTTGTCAACAATATACAGTTGTTAATGAAGTTTTCTTCCTTATTAGACTAGGGCATCTTAAAGGAAGGTACCTAACAATAAATAAATGAATAGAAAATTTTAGGCTGGGTGCGGTGGCTCAAGCCTGTAATCCCAGCACTTTGGGGGGCGGAGGCAAGAGGACTGCCTGAACCCACGGGTTCGAGACCAGCCTGGGCAACTTGGTGAGACTTCATCTCTACAATAAAAAAAAAAAAATTAGGTGGGTATGGTGGTTTGTGCTTGTAATTCCAGCTACTTGGGAAGGCTGAGGCAGAAGGATCACCTGAGCCCAGTAGGTTGAGGCTACGGTGGCCGTGAGCGTGCTACTGCACTCCAGCCTGGGTGACAGAGTAAGATGCCAACGCAAAAAAAATAAATAAATAAAAATTAGCCAGGTGTAATAGTGCACACCTGTAGCTCCGGCTACTTAGAAGGCTGAGGTGAAAGGATTGCTAGAGCCCAGTAGGTCGATGCTGGAGTGGCTGCGAGTGTGCCACTGCACTCCAACCTGGGCGACAGAGTGAGACTCCAACTCAGAAAAAAAAAAAAAAAAGAAAAGAAAAGAAAACTTTAGTCTGACTCAGTGGCTCAAGTCTGTAATCCCAGCACTTTGGGAGGTGGAGGTGAGAGAATTGTCTAAACTCAGGGATTAGAGACCAGCCTGGGCAACTTGGCAAAATCTCGCCTCTACAAAAAATAAGCCGGGTGTGGTAGCACACGCCTGTAGTTCCAACTACTTGAAAGGCTGAGGCAGAAGGATCATCTGAGCCCAGCAGGCAGAGGCTGCGGTGGCCGTGAGTGTGCCACTGCACTCCAGCCTGGGCAACAGAGTGAGACTTCAACTCAAAAAAAAAAAAAGAAGGAAAAGAAATTTTTCAGGCAGCTGGCAACAGCAGACTGCAGCCTAAAAGACAGATCATAGCTAGAGATAAAAATGGCAAACATGGCAGGCATGGTGGCTCGCGCCTGTAGTCCCAGCACATTGGGAGGCTGAGGTGAGAGGACTGCCTGAGCCCATGGGTTTGAGACCAGTCTGGGCAACTTGGTGAGACCTCATCTCTACAATAAGCCAAGAAAAATTACTCCGATATGGCAACAGAGTGAGACTCCAACTCAAAAAAGAAAAAAAAAAAAGAAAGAAAGAAAGAAAGAAAAAAAGAAAACAACAAAGATATGTTTTCTTTTCATTTTTTTAAGCAATGGGGTCTTGCTCTGTCGCCCAGGCTGGAGTGCGGTGATGCAACCATAGCTCACTGCAGCCTCGAACTTCTGGGGTCAAGCGATCCTACTGCCTCAGCCATTCCAAAAGTTGGAACTATAGACGTGAGCCACCACATAAGGATCATCTAATCTAAGATACATTTTCTGTTGTAGTTGTGAGCTAATAAAATTCTAAAGATTGAAAGCCACTTATTGTGGTTTTCTTTTTTGTTGTTGTTGAGAAAGTAGGATTTATTGAGAAGACAAAAAAGCTCCCACAGTGGGAGGGGACCTGAAGGGGTTGCCCTACTGTGGCTTTCATATTTAAAAATATATTATCCATCTAATCAGAGTTAATATAAGTATATTCCATGCCATAACTTGTCAAAATTGCTATGAGAAGCTAGAATCATATTATGGTAAGCACTTAGCAACATACCAGGTACATAGCTGTGAAATTAGCTGTATACAATTAACAAAAGATCACAAGGTTAGAATTGAGCCTAAACTCTGTTAGGATATAAGCATAGCTAAATCATAAGGTTCTTTCTGACCTTTTCTCCCTTCATGCATATCCTAGCCCCTGGTGCTGCCTCCAAGATTAGTGATCTTGTTTTACTCTTGAAGAATAGATTGGGTCATTCCTACCTCATTGATGATATCCAGAAGTTTAATCTACTAGGAGCAGCTTGATCACTGCGGCTTCCCCCTACTGTATCCATTGTTCACCAGATTTGTAATTTCTCCAATTGCTCCTATGGATAACATAAACCTGAAACTAGTCTTTTTTTCCCCCCTCCAGTAGGGGTCTTACTCTGTTGCCTAGGCCGGAGTATAGTGGCATAATCATGGCTGACTGCAGCATGATCATAACTCACCACAACCTCAACCTTCCAGGCTCAGGCAATCCTTCATTCAGTCTTAGCCTCCTGAGTTGCCAAAACTAATGGCATGCCACTACGCCCAGTTAATTTTTTGATTTTGTAGAGCTGAGGTATCACTATGTCACCTAAGGTAGTCTCAAACTCCTGGGTTCAAGAAATCCTCCCACTTCAGCCTCCCAAAATGCTGGGTGACAGGCATGAACCACCATGACCAGCCAAAGATTAGACTTTGAGATATTTTTCAGATTTTGCATTCTGGTTGACCAAAAGATACCACCCAAACCCATGACCCATACTAAGGAAGTGACTCAACCCCAAAACTGGCTCTATGTATGAAAATAGTTTTAATACCTCTATGACTTCATCCACAACCTATTAGTAGTGCCTATTCCCTAGCCCTCTTGCCCATCAAATTATTCTTAAAAAACTCTAGCCTAAAAATCTCGGGAGGCAGATTTGCAAAATAGCTCCTGTCCTTCTCACTCTGTTGCTTTGTGATTATTAAATTTTCTGTGCAGCAGGCTTAAAAACCTAGGAGACTGTAATAGTTGGCATTCAATTGTTTGTTCTTGTGTCCTTAGTAAGGCAACTGTTAGGACTAGGATACAATGTTAATTTTAGGCCCCTAAAATTAGCAATGATTTCTAAAGTTCCTTCCAAAAGAGCAATTGTTGCCGGGTACAGTGGCTCATACCTATAATCCCAGCACTTTGGGAGGCCGAGGTGAGAGGATTGCCTGAGCCCATGGGTTCAAGATCAGCCTGGGCAACTTGGTGAGGCCTCATCTCTACAATAAAAAATTAGCAGGGCATGATGGTTTTCTCATGCCACTGGGCAACAGAGTGAGACCCTGACTCAAAAACAAAACAAACTTACAAAGAAGTCGAATCAAATAAGAATGCTCTGGCTGGGCATGGTGACTCACACCAAATCTCTTCAATAAATCAAAAAAATTAGACAGATATGGTGGCACGCGCCTGTAGTTCCAGATGCTTGGAAGGCTGAGGAGGAAGGATCGCCTGAGGCCATCAGATAGAGGCTATGGTAGTTGTGAGTGCGCCACTGCACAATGGCCTAGACCAAGAATGAGACTCTGACTCAAAAACAAAACCAAACCCAAAAAAACAATTAAGGATGCAAAAACAGCCAGTAGACTACAGCCATTAAGAAGTCAAATGAAGAGGAGAGGCAGTAAATACAAAATATTCTTTAAATAAATTTAGAGAAACAGTTCTCCACAGGGCCGACAAGAATTACACGTTGGGTTCTAGACAGAAATATAGTTTGCTGTTGTTGTTTTAATCAGAGTCTCACTCTGTCCCCTGGCTACAGTACAGTGGTATGCTTACAGCTCACTGCAGCTTTGACGTCCTGAGCTTGGGTGGTCCTTCCACCTCAGGCTTCTAAGCAGCTGGAACTTCAGGAATGCATCACCAAGCCTAGCTTATTTTTTTAATTATTGTAGAGATGAGGTTTCACCAAATTGCCCAGGCTGGTTTTGAACCCCTGGGCTCAGGCAATCCCCTCACCTCTGCCTCCCAAAGTTCTGGGATTACAAGTATGAGCCACTGTGACTGGCAGAAATATAGTTATAATAAAGCACAATTAGGCTGCATTATGGCCCATTTTCTTGTTGCTAAGTCACATAGTACTAGATACTGACCACTGCATCTCCACTGTTTCAACAGATAGGATTTCTGACATCAGGCTCATAAGACTGTTTAAGAATTAATTTGTACGCCCATTGTTCCTATACATAGGATCTCTGACATTAGAATCATAAGGCTTTTAAGGATCACTTAGGATGTTTTGCAGATCCCAAATTCCAAGCAGCCAGTATGAAGATCCTCACAGAGAAATGGACTCAGCATGAAAATACAACTTTAGCCGGGCTCGGTGGCTCAGCCTGGAATCCCAGCGTTTTGGGAGGCCGAGGTGAGTGGATTGCCTGAGCCCGTGGGTTCGAGACCCACCCGGCCAACTTGGAGAGACCTTGTCTCTACAGTAAATCAAAAATTAGCCGGGCGTGGTAGCGCGTGCCTATCTATAGTTCTAGCTACTTGGAAGGCTAAAGCGGAAGGATCACCTGAGCCCAGCAGGTCGAGGCTGTGGTGGCCAGGAGTGTGCCACTGCACTCTAGTCTAGGCGACAGAATGAGACTCCAACTCAAAAAAAAAAGAAAAGAAAATACAACTTCTTTGCACACAGACAACTTCTTTGTTTCCCTGTCTCATAACTTCATCCTGCACTTTTCAAACGATTAACAGTCTCCACACTTCAGCCCACTCTAAAACCCTTAAAAACCCTAGCCCGAACCCCTTGGGGAGATGGAGTTGAGGTTTCCTCCTACCTCCTCATTTGGTAACCCTATGATTAAACCTCTTTCTCTGCTAGAACTGGTGGCTCTGTGTATTGACTTGCTGTGTGCATAGGGCAACAAACATGTTATGGTTGCACTGGCATAAGGAGGAGAATGAGTAGAAGCTGAAGCAGCCAGATTCTAGACCAGACTGGTACAGTTTTCTGACAGGACAAGCCTGAGCATGTTTGAGGACTGAAGGGAGGCAGACACTGGAGAAAGGTTAAAGGTACAGGAAAGCCAGGAGCGGTGGCTCACACCTGTAATCCAAGTACTTTGGGAGGTGGAGATGAGAGGACTGCTTGAGCCATAGGGCTTAAGACCAGCCTGATCAACTTGGTAAGACCTCATCCCTGCAACAAATAAAAAATGAGCTGGGCATGGTGGCGTGTGCCTGTAGTTCCAGCTACTTGGAAGGCTGAGGCACAAGGATCGCCTGAGCCCAGCAGGTTGAGGCTACAGTAGCCGTAAGAGTGCCACTGCACTCCAGCCTAGGCGACTCCAACTCAAAAAAAAAAAAAAAGCTATGGGAAAGAGGTGAAATATCTAGAGTAAAGTCCCAAAAGGTAACTGGGAGTGGGGCAGAGGGGACGACCTAGATCAAAGGTAGCAAAGACTGACTGTGTCTCAGTTCTTCCTCTGAGATCAGCAGAATGTAGGCAATGTGGGTTCAACTGCAGCTAATTCTGTAATTAGAAAGAAATGAAAAAGTAAGAAAAGTTACCCCAAGTAGCCTCTACTTTATCTAGAGAATAAAAAATGAGATCATTTGCTTCAAGTGAAGGGAATGGAATGCCGCGAGACAAGAAAACATTTCAATTCCCTTGCATTTCTAAAACTGGATACAAATACTATAAGAATACACTTGAAACAGAAATGAATAACTATGGTCTTACTACAGTACTCCATAATGCTAGGTGTTCCACAAATATAATCATATTTACTTCTCACGAGAGTCTAGTAAGTAAGGCATTGTTATTGTCCCTGTTTTATAGCTCAGAAAACTCAGGTTCAGAAAGAAAAAATATGTGTGTGTGTGTGTATTTTTTTGAGTTGGAGTCTCACTCTGTGGCCCAGGCTGGAGTGCAATGGCATGCTCACGGCCACTGCAGCCTCGACCTACTGGGCTCAGATGATCTTTCCGCCTCAGCCTTCCGAGTAGCTGGAACCACAGGCATGTGCCACCATGCCCGACTAATTTTTTTGATTTATTGTAGAGACAAGATCTCGCCATGTTGCTCAGGCTGGTCTCGAACCCCTGAGCTCATACAATCCTTTCGCCTCTGCCTCCCAAAGTGCTGGGATTACAGGCTTGAGTCACTGCATCGGAAAGAAAATATAAGTTATATAAGACAACATTAATAGTTAAGCTTTACTCCAAAACTCTTTTTCAGCTATATGCGTCTTTAAAAAAATTAAGAGATAGACTACTTAATATGCATTAATAAGTACCTATGACAATACATTTCCATTTATCCTTTTCCTGACTCAGTCATAAAGAAGAAAAACAAAGTTAGAAAATTAATTCCAGGCTGGGCTCGGCGGCTCGGCCTGTAATCCCAGCACTTTGGGAGGCCGAGGTGAGCGGACTGCCTGAGCCCGCGGGTTTGAGACACACCTGGCCAACTTGGCAAGACCTCATCTCTACAATAAGTAAAAAAATTAGCCGGGCATGGTAGCCCGCGCCTGTAGTTTCAGCTACTTGGAAGGCTGAGGCGGAAGAATCACCAGAGCTCAGCAGGTCGAGGCTGCGATGGCCAGGAGTGGCCACTGCACTCCAGTCTGGGGGACAAAGCTAAAATGACCTAAAAAGTTTCTACAATAAACCTCGTCTCTACAATAAATTTTTAAAAAATTAGCCGGGTGTAGTGGTACAGGCCTGTAGTTCCAGCTGCTTGGAAGGCTGAGGCGGAAGGATTGCCTGAGCCCAGCAGGTCAATGCTGGGGTGGCCGTGAGTGTGCCACTGCACTCCAGCCTGGGGGACAAAGTGAGACTCCAACTCAAAAAAGAAAAAGAAAGAAAATGTAGTAGTGAATAAAGGCATTAATAGTTTCCATCTACCAAGCCCCTAATATGTGCCTGATAGTATAAAAGCTGCTTTACTTATGTTATTTTATTTATTTATTTATTTATTTTTATTTTTTGAGTTGGAGTCTCACTCTGTCACCCAGACTGGAGTGCAGTGGCTGCTCCCGGCCACCGCAGCCTCGACCTGCTGGGCTCCGGCGATCCTTCCACCTCAGCCTTCCAAGTAGCTGGAACCACAGGCACGCGCTACCACACCTGGCTAATTTTTGATTTATTGTAGAGATGAAGTCTCGCCAAGTTGCC
>CAUYQG010077832.1:0-26448 GCA_963574415.1 Tarsius wallacei | reverse complement strand
GCAGTGGCCGCTCCCGGCCACCGCAGCCTCGACCCGCTGGGCTCCGGCGATCCTTCCGCCTCAGCCTTCCAAGGAGCTGGAACTACAGGCGTGCGCTACCACGCCCGGCTAATTTTTTGATTTATTGTAGAGATGAGGTCTCGCTTGCCCAGGCGGGTCTCGAACCCGTGGGCTCCGGCAATCCACTCACCTCAGCCTCCCAAAGGCATGGGATTACAGGCTGAGCCACCGAGCCTGGCGGACCTTGTATTTTTTAACTTTAATAACTTTTCTCCCAGTTTGTTTGCTTTTATTATTGTATAATTTATTTTAAGCCTTATGACATTATTAAATGTTCGTATAATCAATGTTTGTTTAGATTTATCCACGTATTTTCTATTTTCTTCATTCTTTATGTCTTCTTGCATTGCAGAGTTTTTCCATCTGGTCTGTTCTTTTTGCTTGAATAATACTGCTTTGTTGGTGACAAATATCTTAGTTTTTGTTTATCTGAAAATGTCCTTATTTTAACCTAATTTTGGAAAGATTGTATTACCCATTGGATTGATAGTTATTTTCTTTAAGCACATTGAATATGTCATTGTATTTATTGTCTCTGGCTTATGCTGTAGCTATTGGAAAGTACCTTTGCATTCCAATTTTTATGTAGATAATCTGTCTTGTTTTCTAGTTTAGCAATAATATATGTCTACCAGTGGAATTTTCTTCTTATAGATTTTTATTTTTATTTTGTTCTATATTTTTTAGAGACAGGATCTCACTCTGTCATGCATGTTGGAGTACAGTGGTGTGATCATATCTCACCACAACCTCAAACTCCTAGACTCAAGCAATCCTCCTGCCTATGCCTCCTGAGTAGCTGGGACTACAGGCATGTGCCACCATGCCTGGCTATTATTTATTTATTTTTTGTAGAAACAGGGTTTCACTATGTTGCCCAGGCTGATCTTGAACTGTTGGCTTCAAGTGATCCTCCCACCTTGGCTTCCCAAGGCACTGAGATTACAGGTGTTGGCTTCCACACCCAGACTCTTCTTATTTGTCTTGATTAGAATTCGGCATTTGGTTTGAGGATTGGGATCTTTCCTTATATTGCTTATTATCATTTCTCCCCTCACTCTTCCCTTCTTCTTCTTGAATTTTGATTATACATGTCTGATATTGTCTCTTTGTCCCTTTTTACTTTTATTTATTTATTTTTTGAGTTGAGGTTTCACTCTGTCACCCAGACTGGAGTGCAGTGGCACATTCGTGGCCACCCCAGCATCAACCCACTGGGCTTTGGTGATCCTTCCACTTCAGACTTCCAAGTAGCTGGCACTACAGGTGCACGCTACCACGCCTGGCTAATTTTTTATTTATTGTAGAGACAAGGTCTTGCCAGGTTGTCCAGGCTGGTCTCAAACCCGCAGGCTCAGGCAATCCACTTGCCTTAGTCTCCCAAAGTGCTGGGGTTACTTACTGAGCCACTGAGTATGGCTGTACCTCACAATTTTTAACCACTTTTTTTGCGTGTGTGTTTTCAATCTTTCTCTCTGCTGCATTCAATAACTTCAAGTCTTTCTTCCAGTTTACTAGTTCTCTCTTCAGCTGTGTCTAATTGCTGTTAAAACTATCAATTTATGACTGGGCAATGTGGCTTACATCTGTAATCCCAGTGCTTTGGGAGGCCAAGGCAAGAGGATCACTTGAAGCCAGGAGTTCAAGATCAGCCTAAACTGCATAGTGAAACCCCATTTCTTTCAAAACGAAAAGAATGAAATAAAACCCCAAAGATCCATCAGTTTAGTGTTTAACTTTATTTTTAGCAGCTTTATTGAAATATAATTTGCATGCCATGCAATTTTCTTATTTAAAGATTAATGGTTTTGGTATATTGCATTAATTTGTTGAAATTGAAGGGTGTGTGTGTGTGTGTGTGTGTGTGTGTGTGTTTAACAAAATTTGTCATTTTAACCATTTTAAGTATATTATTTGGTGATGTTAATTCTATTCATACTATTGTGCAATCTTCACCAGTATCTATTACTAAAACCTTTGTATCACCCCAAATTAAAAATTTAGTAATTATTAAACAATAACTTCTCATTTTTCCTCCCTCACAGTCTCTGATAACCTCCAGTCTACTTTCTGTCTCTGAATTTGCTTATTCTAGTTTCCTCATATAAATGGAATCATATAACATTTTTTCTTTGGGTCTGGTTCATTTCACTTACCCTAATGTCTCCAAGGTTTAGCCATGCTGTAGCATTGGAGCTTTTTTTTTTTGAGTAGGAGTCTCACTCTTTTGCCCAGGCTGGAGTGCAGTGGCATGTTCATGGGCACTGCAGCCTAGACCTGCTGGATTCAGACAATCCTTTCACCTCTCTCCAGCTCCCTGGCTCCAACACCTCTGTTCTATTGATCCTGTCACCTTCCTGGAACAGATACCCATTGACTCAGCTACTTTCTATCTAGCCATCAGCTTCTTCTATTTTTTTTAAGTCAGGTTCTCACTCCGTTGCCCAGGCTGGAGTACAATGGCACAATCACAGTTTGCCTCAACCTCCTGGGCTCAGGTAATCCTTCCACCTCAGCCTCCCAAGTAGCTAAGACTATAGGCGTGGCGTGTACCACCATACTCGACTGATTTTTTTTTTGAGTCAGAGTTTCACTCTGTCACTCATGCTGGAGTGCAGTGGCACGCTCACAGCCACCACAGCCTTAACCTGCTGGGCTCAGGTGATCCTTCCACCTCAGTCTTCCAAGTAGCTGGAAGTACATGCACGTACCACCACGCCCAGCTAATTTTTAAAAATTTATTGTAGAGACAAGGTCTTGCCATGTTGCCCAGGCTCGTTTCGAACTCGTGGACTCAGGTAATCCTCTCATTTCCACCTCCCAAAATGTTGGAATTATAGGCATGAGCCACCTTGCCTGGCCAGAACTTTTTTTTTTAATGGCTGAATAAAAAAACCCATTGTATGTATATACCGCATGTTGTTTATCTGTTCATCTGTTGATGGACACCTGGGTTGCTTTCACCTTTTGGCAATTATGAATAATACTGTAATGAGCAATGTCATTCATTGTTCTTTATCTGTTTGCTGTTTGGCTTTCAATTTCCTTGGGTGTATACCTAAGAGTGGCATTGCTGGATCATATGGTAAATCTAATTTTAGCTTTTTGAGAAATTGCCAAGATGTTTTCTGTAGCAGCTGCATCTTTTTATATTCCCACCTGCAATGTATGAGGTTCCAAATTCTCCACATCCTTCTCAATGGATGCTATGGTCCGTCTTTTTTATTATAGCCATCCTAGTGTGTGTGAAAAGGTATCTCATTGTGATATTGATTTGCATTTCCCTAATGCCTAATGATGTTGGGCATTTTTAAATGTGATTATTGGGTATTTGTATATCCACAGTGGAAAAATATCTATTCAGTGATTGAATCTTTTTTATTATTGAGTTTTTTAAACATATATTCTAGATACAAGTCTCTTACCAGATATGTGATTTGCAAGTACTTTCTTTTTTGTAGGTTAACTTTTTTCTTTCTTGTGTCATCTGAAGCACAGAAGTTTTTAATTTCAGTGAAGCCCTACTTACTTATTTTTTCTTTAGTTGTTTGTCATTTCTCTTTTGTCATTTATATTGTATCTAAGAAACCATTGTCCATCCTAAAGTTAAAACAATTTACTTCTATGTTTTCATCCCAAAATTTTTATAGTTTTAGCCATTACATTTGGGTCTATAATATAATTAGAATTGATTTTTGTATATGTTATAAAGAAGTCTAACTTCATTCTTTCAAATATAGCTATTCAGTTGCCCCACCACCATTTGTTGGAAAGACTATTCTTTCCCGTAAAATTGTTTTGATTCTTTTGTTGAAAATTGATTGATAGTTACAATTGACAATTTAAAATGTTTATTTCTTTGCTCTGAATCCTATTCATATCCTTATGTTCTTCTACACCGTTTTGATTACTGTAGCTTTTTGGTAAATTTCGCTATCTAGAAGTATAAATTTTACAATTTTGTACTTTTTGAGAAAGATTGTTGGGTTATTCTAGATTCCTTGTATTTCCATATGAATTTTAGGATCAGTGTGTCAATTTCTGCAACAATCCCTGCTGGAATTTTTATAGGGATTGAATTAGATCTGTAGATCCATTTGGGAGCATTGCCATCTTAACAATATTAAGCGCCAGGCTTGGTGACTCAGCCTGTAATCCCGCTCCTTGGGAGGCTGAGGTGAGTGGATTGCCTGAGCCCACGGGTTCGAGACCCACCTGGGCAACTTGGTGAGACCTCATCTCTACAATAAATAAAAAAAAAAAATCAGCCAGGCATGGTAGCACGTGCCTGTAATTCCAGCTACTCGGAAGGCTGAGATGGAAGGATCATTGGAGCCCAGCAGTTTGAGGCTGTGGTGGCTGGGAGCGGCCACTGCAATCCAGTTTGGACGACAAAGTGAGACTCCAACTCAAAAAAAAAGAAAAAGAAAAATCAGCTCCTCCTTGTAGGTTATGTAGAATTCTGCTGGAAAGTCATCTGGTCCAGGCCTTTTTTTTTTTGTAGGTAGTTTTCTTATGACATAGCAATTTCCTGGATTTTTATTGGTCTACTTAGGGTCTTGATTTCTTCTTGTTTCAACCTGGGGTGGTTATGTGATGTCAGAAAGTCCTCCATTTCATTTAGGTTTTCAAGTTTGTTTCTATACAAGTGTACATAGTAGTCTCTGAAAATCTTTTGTATTTCTTCAGGGTCAGTTGTGACTTGATCTTTTACATTTCTGATTGTGTTTATTTGGGCTTTTTCTCTCTTTTTCTTAGTCAGTTAGCTAGGGGTCCATCAATCTTGCTTATCCTTTCAAAGAACAAGCTATTTGTCTCGTTGACTTTTTGTTTTTTCTTTTGGTCTTCTATATCCTGAATTTGGGCTTTTATTTTGGTGATCTGGATTCTTATATTGAATTTAGGGTTTGGTGGTCTTGCTTTTCCAGCTAGGAAACTTACTTTTAATTTGTGAATTGGTTAGCAAGTTCATTAATTTACCAATGATATTTACTTTTTATAGATGAGAGAGACTTGAGAACAAAGATGCTACTCGAAGTCATCAAACTCCTAAGTTGGATGAATTCAGAAAGACACCCCCTTTGATTTTGATTTCTCATATAGTCTCTGCCTATTGAAAATTCAACAGTTCTGCTCTGCCTTAGGCAAACTTTTGGAAATGAACTCTTCCTTTCATTTAATATTTGGCAAAAGGATCTGATAGAAAATGTTATGCAGAGTGCAAGTTTCAATTCTACTTCCTCACCAGCCTTCCCTTAACCTCACCCTCTCCAACCCAGCACCCTCACAGCAACAGTAACAACCAAAACAAGCAAGATTCTCCTATGTTTTATTATTTTTTTAATCTGTTCTGGATTTCAGACTTCCTTAACAAGTAAATGAAAGGCACTCACAATTATCCAAATTCAAGCCCAAAGTTCTGGATTAGAAGGCCCCTTTGTAGTATTGGGCTTAAGGAAGCAACCACACTTCTGCTGACAGCAGCAGTTGGCTCACTACCTTGCATGTGGAAAGTGCTGGATGCACCTAAGAAAAAAGGGTGAAGGGGTGAATGAAGTACAGAGGGCACTGAACAAAAGGAACAAAGACAATCTCTATTCTCAGAGGGTTTCTAGTCCATTTAGAGAGTTAGAAGACACTAATGGAACAGCTGAAGAATACTTATACAGAACAGCTTCTCACCATTTATAAACTAATTAGTACAACCTTGTTCAGAAAGTTCAAAGAGCAATACCACAGTCAGATGGAGCCAATCATGAAAGACTGTCTAGGGGAAGGCGGTTTTGAGTTCGGTTTGAAGGTAGAAAATTATAGTAATGGGTGATAAGAAAATAAAAAGAAATAGGGGTAAATTTTTTTGGCCTTAGGAAGAACAGATTTGCTTATTAAAGCCTACGTTTTGTTAAGGAATAATAAAAAGTGAGGGTGGCGAGATGACAGACTGAAAGAAAAAGGGATATGTCTTGATGAATCTTGAATATGCCTCTGTAAGCTGACAAGTTGGGAAGAATCATGTGAAAAAATTGTTTGAAGAAGGTTAAAATTGCTACTTGGTTGGTTATCATGAGTTGGGCAAACCTGGGACTGAAAAACCAGCCTCAAGCCTTTGGGATAACGTTATTGTCAGAGTTCAAGTCCAGAGCAATAGAGATGGGAATGGACAAGGGATTCCATTTCCACTTCTACTCATTCAGTATAGATAGCAAAGGCCAAGTCATACTTAAGCCAGACTTAAAAATAACCCCTGACATCCAGTTTCTATCACTTCAAAACCTCAAGTCGCCAGGGATGGGTATATGTTCCTTTCTGCTCACCAGATTGTTCTCATACTCAACAAAAAAGCACTTGCTCAGACTTCGGTCTGACCCTCACCAATCTATTTTCATCTTCTGTGAGAAGTGAATGGGAGATTTTCTTCCAACTTGTTCAAGTTCCTTGTGGATTTCTCTATTTCTGGATCAAGATTTTTTAAACTGTCATTTTAATCAACTATTTTCTCAAATAATGTTAGATTGTAACATGCTGAAACTCAATAAAATTTAAAGTCACGTTTAAAATGTGACTATATGACACTAGTACAAGGGTGGGATCTGCAGTCTCTGGGCACTGCTAGGGGAGAGAAAGAAGGAGAGGGGTGAGGAGCAGGTCCACCACCAGAGGGAGACAGGGCCACCTAGAAGCCCAAACTTCACCTGCCTACTTATGTGGTACATCCTCACTTGTACACACAAATATATAATAAATAAATTATAATAGAATGTGGTTATATGAATGGTTACTTAAACTTAGGTGATCAAGAATGCTTGGGGTTACCTGAAGATTGATTTATTTCAACCGACACATGTCGGTTTGCACAGGTTTGCAAGAATTTTTAGTTCTGGTGGTGTTACCTAGAGATTTTGAGTCAGCCAACTTGAATCTAAATCCTGGCTGCACAACCTACTGGCCATGTGATCTTTACTTAACCTCTCAAACCCTTGATTTCTTTACCAGTAAAATGAAGAATGATAATAATACATACCTTGTAGAGCAGCAGTTCTTAGCATGTGGCCCCCAGACCAATAACACTCTATCTATCTATCATCTGGGAACTTGTTAGAAATGCACATTCTCAGGCCCCACACCAGACTTACTGAATGAGAATCTCTGAGGGTGGGATCCTACACTCTGTGTTTCAATAGCCCTCTAGGTGATT
Source organism: Tarsius wallacei (assembly GCA_963574415.1). NCBI lineage: Eukaryota > Metazoa > Chordata > Mammalia > Primates > Tarsiidae > Tarsius > Tarsius wallacei. Next base: position 19,193 of record CAUYQG010077832.1, on the reverse strand, counting down.
CTGATGCTTATTAAAAATTGAGAACCACTGTTAAAGAGTAAGCACTGTATACTTATGGGTATAGTAATAAGTAAAGGCGATAATACACATAAAGTGTTTGGCACAGGCCTGGAACTAATTAAGTACTCCATGATTGACAGGGATGGTGATAGAAGTATTGGCCATGACCACCTTCACAAACAGATTAGGAAGATCTCATGATATTAGGCTACCAGAAAGAATACCCTACTTTCAGAAAAGTGAAAACCTGTCCAGGAATCTCAAAGATTATAAAGCAAATGATTGATTGTTTTCAAAAATTGCTCAAACATAAATCTGGCCATAATTCCCATATGAGACACTGTCAAATCAACTTATCTTTGTCAATGATTGAACATCGTTCCCTTGAACACAAGTTAATCGGCAATCCCAGAATACAAGACAAAATAAATCAGTTAGTATAACTTGTATTGGTGGTTCCAGATGACCACTCTATCCCTGACTTTCTCTAACTATTAAAGTCAAGTTAGAATGCTTATTGTGGTTAGGACTTGGAGAAATCATGATTTGCCTGTTTGTTTGCATGATAGTATATAAAAGCTTAGTTTCTCTCCTTTTTTTCAATAAAACTTCCATTGGCCCATTGCAACCAGCATTCCTGCAGTAGAGATGAAAGGCAACCCAGTAAATAAGTAACTTAGAAGAGAGATTTTTTTACCTGATTCCTGGGTGAAGGATTAAGACAAAAGAATATAGACAAAGTAACAAACTCAACCATCCATGGCTCTTCTGTCCATTTATTCTGCAAGTGGTTTTGAGCATATATGACGTTTGAGGCCTGCCATGGCTGGCAAACAAAACAGCCTCTCATGAGACTGACCAGTGAAGGAGGTAAATATTAATCATAGAGTTATGTAACTCCTTTAAAAATTACAATAAATTCTATGAAGAAGTGGTACATGAGTCTGAAGAATGAGATTAGATGCAATTCTTGGGTTAGGGAAAGTTTCTGAGGAAGTAGGTGAACTTGAGATCTGTGGTAGGCAGAATTCTAAGATGGCCCTATTATCTTGGCTCCCTACATAACCTTCTTCAGTATGAGCAGGACCTACGACTTACTTCTAACAAAAGAAAATGGCAAAGATGAGGGGAACTCACTCCCATGATCATGATGTAGCATATATGAGACCAAGGAGTTGGCAGTGGGAATGGAGAGAAACAGATGAATCTGAGAAAAGTTCAAAAGGTGAACGAGTTCAAAAGGTAAAATTGACGTGATTGTGTGGTGCTTTATAGATGAGGGTGTGGGAGACAGAAATATCAAAGATAACTCCTTGGTTTCTGTCTTTGTCATTCTTGGGAATGGAAATTGAAAGATGGTCAGGTCTGAGGCACGGGGTAAAAGATCATGAGTTTTGCTTGTGCCTGTTGAGTGTGAGGCTATCCAAGAGACATCAAGTAGTTGCATGTAGCAGTCCAGAGCTCAGAGAAATGCTCTGAGCAGAAGAGAAGTATTCAGGTATCTTGTAAGAAACTAAAGCACCAGTGGGCATAAGCTGTCTTGCTCAGGGAGAGAAATAAAGAGAAAAAGAGGTCTCCACTCAAACCTTGTTGAACTCCTTTATTGGTGGTTCCAGATGACCATCTTTATTTAAGGTCTGCTAGAGGAGATAGAAGCCTAGACAATAAACCAAGAAGGAGCTGCCAGACAAAAAGGGGTAAGTTAGCAGCGCGTAGTCACACTTGTCTTGTTGTCCCCCAGGTGTCTCTTTTGAGTGGTACAGGTGTCTTTTACACAAGGATTATTTATACATTCTCCTTCCTTGGAATCTTGGCCTTTTACTTCTGTCCTAACCCAAGCAACTGTAGTCATGTACATGGCACATAGTAGGCACTGGCCAAATATTTTTTGAGTTGAATCATTTCTTTAATATTCAAGTAAAGGTGGAATGAATAGACGTGGAGACTCAATTCCTTCAAGCACATAAACAAATGAGCAGAGTACAGGATACTGTTTCTTTGGGTAGAAGGTAAATACACAGCTACGTGACTAAAATAGTTCAAAAGCCATTTCAGTAGTTTCTGTTGCTGAAATATGTTTAATCAAATGTTTAATCGCTCGGAGATTCAGAGAACTGATAACAAAACAGGACTTCTTGGCCTTACGTTGCAATCAGAAGTTAATTATTGTTCATGCCTTGGGTGTTCCTTGTATCTAGCTCTTCATGAAGGCGAACTCCTAGTAAAAAGGGTGTTAGGGACGATTTGTTTATTTATTTTAAAATTGCATAAAGAATTTGTTGCCTTCATAATCAGCCTTTAACCAAAAACAACAGGAATATTTGGACTTGCCCCTAAAAGTACTGGCCTTTTGGTCTTTTGGGGTGAGACCAAATGTTTCTGATGCCTCATCAAGTGCCAGCAGATGATATAACCCAAATAAAGCAACCAAACCCACACCCCTCAGAAAGTGATGCCAGGGAACAAACTCCCCTTAGAAACACTCTGCACCCTTTAGAGCACTTTTGTCTGTGAACCTCAAAGAATGTACTTGTATTAGTTTCTTAGGGCTGCTATGAAAAATTACCACAACTGCATGGCTTAAACCAACAGAAATTTATTCTCTTACAGTTCTGGAGGCCAGAAGTCCAAAATCAAAGGTGAGCAGGGCCACAATCCCTGTGAAGGGTCTAGGTGAGTACCTGCCACTTACCCAACTTCTAGTGGCTCCAAGTGTTCCTCGGCTTGTGGAAGCATAGGGGAGGTGGGTACGTTTTTTTGTCTCTATGCAATACATCAATGTAACCAAAACCATTTGTGTCCCCTAAAGCTATCTAAATAAATAAATAAATAGATAAGAAAAGAAACTATGGGGTGGGGGCAGGGAGGGGAAGGGAGGTGGGATTAATAGTAGCCGATATCTGTCTGGGGATGGGGAGGTGGGGCCGTACCTTATCAACAAGGGTACCTGCACAATGCATATTTGTATACCCAACCCTTAACTGTACCCCACAATTTTAAAATAAAAAAATATGTTAAAAAAAGAAAAGAACCAGACTTTCCAGAATACATTTAAAAATATATCTAAAGTGACAGGGGACTTGACTCTGGGCTTTCTGAAGAGCCTGCCTGAAAAGATGACTTCCCGATATCAGGTAAGGAGCTGTATCAGGGAGTCCCTTATAGGATAGGATTTGACACCCCCCAAAGAAACTTTTGACCAAAGATCTCTTCCGGGACTTGGATGCCCAACCTTATTGTCACTCCTTGAGGGCCTCTTAGAAACAGGCACAAGCTAACCAAGTAAACACACATGCCTGGGAAAGATGAAACACTGGCTGACTAACACATCAGTGGAGATTCACTTATTTGATAAATGTATCCCGCCAAATCACCTGATTTACTACCAAATAGTAATCTATACATTTGAGAGAATCTAATTCATATTTTGCTAATCATTTTCTTTAAAGAGATATAAAATCTAGTCAAGACTAACTCAGCTTATAAATTTTCCATGCTATGAGACCCACTTTCTTCCTCTTAATCCAGGGTGCTGTCTTGCCAAGAATTGGTTCTGACCAGAGAAAGAACCTTGCTGTGGCCTGGAGGGGTGGGGGTGCACCTGTGTCCATGATGCTCAAGAAGCTAAATAACCAACCAGTCTGCCACTGAGCTTACACCAGGAGGCATTGCTGTCTTCCTCCACAGACTCAATGACAGTACAATGATCTGTTATGCTTTTTTTTTTTTTTTCTTTTTCAAAATAAGCTGTGGGGTCTCAGGGGAAAGATTGGCTTGAACTTACTCTTCAGCGACTCATAACCTTTATGGCAACATCACAGATCAGTTAGGAAGCAACAGAGCTCAAAGACTACCCACGTTCATTTCCCATCTATTTGTGGAGAAGAAATACAAGTATGTAGATCATTGCTGAAAACAACCAGAGTCAGCTGCAGCAGAGAAAGGAGAAATGATGACACTTTCTCAAGACTTGAAGAAGGACATTGAAGCCATGAAGAAGGACATTGCTTGCAAACTAAATATAATTAGGCATCCTGGCTTGTGTTGATTGTTCACATCAGTAAGCATTTAGCACGGGATGGAAAGGTGGAAATAAATCACTCTAAGGAATAGAAGGTTGAATTATAGAAAAGCGTGGGATCTTGAACTTGGGCCAAAGACATAATCTCTCTGATCTCCCATCCATTGGGGTTGGTAATGCCAGACTCCCTAACTGGAAGGTTGAATGCAATAATGGCTCCAAAGTACTGGGAGCTCCTTGCAAGAGTGATATGATTTGAACTACAAAGGCATAGTAACCACAATCTGTTGAGTGCCTGAAAAGAGTTGGGCAAGGACAGTGTTGCACACCACTATCACATTGAATTCTTTAAGGCTTCAGCATGTGTCATGTCACTCCTTGGTCTAGAAATGTCAATGCCTTACACCCCACAAACAATAATATCAATTACTGTTATGTCAGTTATCTGCAAAATTCAAAAAGCACAAAGAAAAATGTCATCTCCAAATCCCAGCACCCAGAGATAACCATTGTTCCACACGACATTTTGGTGAATGTTTTTCTAGTCCTTGAGTTGGAGAAACATATAAATGTTAAAGCAACAAACAAGCAAATGGAACTTTTGGGCTCACCTTATAAACATTCTACAATGCTTAATGAGCACTTACTATATGCTAGGCATCATGACACACTAAGATGACAAAGATGAGTAAGATCATGTCATTTCCTTGATGTGTTCTCTAGTAAAAGAGAGAGACAAGTATATGAACAAAGGATGGTGATTTGCTCTTGTGTGAGCCTCAGGCATCAGAGATGCTAAAACTCACATTTTAGCATCTTTAGCCTTCCCTGGGGACCACTCTTCCCAGTTTATCCATCCCTCTCTCTTTTGTTACAGCAAGTGCAGGCACAAGCCTTGGGGCAATGGTTTTAAGAGAAAGGGTGTGAAACATAACTGTCCTCAAGCATTTTGCAATGTCTCCATGTTCATTATAGAAAATAATGCCCCTTATAGAGAGTAGTATTTTTCCTTTCTATCATTTAATATTATATAAGGTCATGAGTGTGCTCCTGAGCACAAGGACAGTTCTCCATATTTGTCCTATAGGCCCCTAGTGCAAACAGCAAAATTATGACAAGTGCCACCTTAGGTCAGAGGAAAAACTCTGGGACAGGTTATGGGGCAAAGCCAGCCAGGGAAGGAAGCAGGGAGACTTTTATTTTAAGTGAAAGCAAACAGCCCCAGAGGTCCCTCTGTGTAAGAAAGAATCATAGTGAAGAAGATAATATTTCCATTAACCAAGCACTTACTAAGTGCTGGGCGCAAGACTAAACGTTTCTAGAAGCCCTCTCACTTTGGCCTCACAGCATAATTATGGTGTGTATTATAATTCTCATTTTACAGATAAAATTGTGGAGGTTTGAGAAGTCACATGATTTTTCCAAAATTATTTAGCTCAAATGTGGCAAACTGTGCCTTGAGCCCCCACATCCATGCCCTTCACCTCAGGAAACTCACAAATCAGAAGACGGGTACCTAGCAAGAGAAGCAGCACAGTGTGGAAGAAATGCATGCCCTTCAGAGTAATACAGGTGGTTTCATGTTCTGGTTCTATCCTTCCTTGGCCAGTCCCCTTAACTTTTTGCTGGTTAGTTTTCCCATTTCTGTAACAAGAGACACATCCTCCTTGTTTATCCCTGGTCCCCAAAACCTGTAACTATGTCTGCCAGCCGATAGCATAGGCCCTCCGATAATATGTTGAATGAATACCAGATTCGTACATGATTTCAGGTGGGATAAGAATACTGATTTTTACAGAGCTGCAGTGAGGGGGGGGGCAATGACGTGAGTGAAGTGACTCGCTTGGGGCCTGCACCCTGTAGACACCCCATAAGTGGCTGCCTCATTATCCTACAGGGAAGGCACAGGCAGGGAAAGGTGAACTGAACCAACAGACTTCATCTTCCCTTCAAATTCACTCTCAGTGAATTCCTCCTGTCAGATAATATTCCAGAATATATGAGGCCACTCACGGGAAATAGAGAGGACTAGACAGGAACAGACTCAGTTTGGGAGACTCACACAAACTGTCACACCGCAATGAATTTTCGTAGAACATAAAGACTCTTGTCTTGATGCGTGCGCACGGCACCACCGGTTCCCTAAAGCATTTTCAGAGCTTAATGCAATGCCAGGCTCAGTGTTTGCATGCCCGTATTGTTCTCCTGAGGCAAAGCGAAAAGTCCTTTTTGATTCCTGCTTCATCCATAGGAAAAAAAATACATACTAGAGAAGTCCTCGGTGGAAACAGCATTTTCACCCAGCATAATAGAAACATTTTAAAGATAAATTTCTTCCGATTGCTGTGGTCTTTTATCTGAAAACTCAGAGAAGGGTGTTATGACTGATAAGAAGATTTTCTTTGCAGTAAAGTACAATATCAGAGACTGTATAGAAAGAATGATCACGCTTATGTTGTCTAAAATAAGAAGATCTGGCTCTTATGAAGTGTGAGTCTACTCAAGATATCGTTGTTTATCTCCTACAAAGCTGATTTAGCTGTTTTCTCACCTTTTCACAATAATCTCATAGAAAAATCTCATTTTTCATTCGTATTTGGCATGAAATCTCCTGGCAGCAGTTCAACCGGCCCTCTTCGGGGAGGAGGCCCACTGCAGCTGATGAGCCCCTTCCAAATATCCAGTCGTCGGCTGTTTTACTTATAAAGCAAGAAGATCTTTGGTAAAAAAACAAACAAACAAAAAACCCCCCCAAAACAAAACAAACAAAAAACCTCATACACTGGCCAAATTCAAGCCCTCCTCTATATGGTGATTTCTAAATAAGCTGCTTTAACTTGCTTTCAAGGGATGTGGATTTCTTCTTCATGCTCAGAAGACAATGTCCTTTTCCTGTTCTCTTTCCCTCTCCTTCCTCTGTTGGCAGAGGAGAAGAGAATAACTCTCCTTTGCTCCTAACTCAGAATGCCCAGGAGCCAAAGTCAGGACACATCTTCCTCCAGGAAGGGCTGAAAGCCAGCTTCTTGTGGCAATGCATTGACCACCTCCCACACATCACTTTCCAGTACAAATTCTACCTGGAGGAGTTAAGGGCCAGAACAAGATTTTTTCCTCTTAAAAAATCAACATGAATTTTGTGATTAGTCAAGGAGGTCTCTATCATCGGCAGGGTTTCTCTCTGCCTGGCTGCTGGAAAGCTCAGAGCTAGAAATCGAACTCCTTTTGCGAGGATTTCTTGATATGAATTTTTTTTTTCAACTATCACTTCATGCTTGCTCGTTGTCCTTTTGCTTCTGTCAGTGAGTCTCTGCTTTATTAGAATTTTATTTATTGTGTAACTTGCCTCAAATTCTCCTTGAGAAGTAGATGAACTATAAATAAATATTTTAAAAGTGGCTATTATCATTCTAACCATGCTGTTCCTCTCACCTGAGCAAAAAGGAAAATTAGCCTAGGAAACACAGTTTAGAATTATCTTTCTAATGAGGGAAGCTAGCTAGAAGATTTTAGCCTCATCGCAAGATCAAAATAAAGAGAATCATTCATTCACTCATGTAAAAAACTTTTCATCATCAAGAAACATTTATAGGCTCAAAGTAAACTTATTATGCACTGCCCCCACTTTTTTTTTTTTTTTTACAATAACATAGAGTCAAAAAGCAGCCCATTTTATAGATAGGTAAACAGAAAGTCAAAATAAATAGACTGAGAAAATATACTAAGTTATAGAACAGATAACAACTGGAGATGTAGTCTATGAGCTCTGAGGGAGTGAAATTAGCTCAAAGTCTGCAGACTCCCTTACAATCCAACAAAAATAATTTTAACCTTGCAGCTTAAAAAGTTAGGTTTCACCTCCCATTTATGAAAATATTTACTATATTTTACTTTTTTTTGAGAATTTATCGGTTCTTGTTTATGATTTAATATCTACCCCTAATTAGAATTTTTCTGTTTAGGGAAAGGAAAGAAAATTTGCCTTTGAAAGGTCTATTAATCAAAACCAGATAATGTGACTTATCAAAAACATCCACTAAATCAAGTAAACACAACATATAAAGATGCACGAAAATTATGAGAAGAATTTAACCATAGAAATTGAGGCAACGGTCAGTTATATAAAACCTATTTACAACCCAAAAACCTGTATCAGCAATCAAGAAGTAACGCCAATATGAATGCCATTTAAAAGATGCTAAACACCTTAGGAATGGAGAGAAAATTCTGAAGGCGGTAAATGGAGACAGCTGTAAAGGGAGATGAGTAGGATAGATACCTGTATTCCTGTTCTCACGTTATTTGACCCACAAAATCATCATGCCCCTTTCAGCTTAACTTCCTCCAGGTATTGGCATGGCCGAACTTCGTGGCACTTGATTTTGTCTATAGTAATCAATATACCCCAAAACATGTTAACAGAACTGAATCATGTATGTTTCTGACATGAAGCCAGACTTAAGACGGTGTCAGCAACTAACCCAACAGCATTCTTTCTTTATTTGTACCTTCATATTTGAAAATAAAAGTGGGGGGGGCATACCAAAGTTTACTTTTTTAAAGCTAAATAACGTTGCCTTGTGGCACTCATATTGTATCCATTACACATTTCACTTCAAAACCTCATCTCCCCTAAACCCTCTTCAATGTGCTTGAAGTAGCACCGCCGAAGGAAAGGAATTTTCTATTTAACTAGAGCACTGACATTCTGTTACACAATTCGATCTTGTCTATTTACCTGCTCTCAAAAACACAAGACACTAAACACAAAATGCTGAATGCATTGAGTCTGCGGTGCCATAGGTGTCTGAATGCATCCGTAGCTTCCCTCTCACTCATCAGTGTAATTGTTGCCATGTTATTCCATTTTTTGATTAGTCTAGTCCCTCAAGCTCAATGCTTTTTTCTGGCCCAACGTTCTTCTGCTGGTTGTCATGGTGACTGAATTGTTAGAGAGGAGAAAGGCTCTGTTGTCTGTCATTGTTCTGTTGTGGTTTAGGTAACGCAGGAGGCAACACAAGTGAAGTGGATGGACCTTTTTTGCTCTGCATCATTTCATAGTATTGAAAAATCTCACATAAAAAAGGAGCAAATAGGCCCAACCAAAGAAATAACCAAGCTCTTTCTAAGGGAAAGTGCACATTATTATAAAGAGGCAAAAATGGCACTAATGATGAACTGAGTAATCTATGAAAAATGCTGCTGAATATTACATTTATTACTAGAACAATTGCTGCAACTTAAACATCACATACAATACCTACCATTTTGCAATTTAGAGTAAATATAGTTTTTAGCTATACAATTGTAGCATCAATTCATTGATTCTCCAGGCTGTGCTACTTTAACCTTATGTTCTGTTTAACCTAAAGATACACTAGAAGTTAAGGCCAAGCAGAATTAAGAGTTGAGCAAATTTTCTTTTAGTGTTAAGATAGTTTTAGCGTCAATTTCTACTTCGGGAATGTGGAAATGATTTTTTTTTTTAATTAAAGCTGAGTACAAAGAAGGACTTTATTTCAAATGTTTCTGAAACTAACCAAAATAAATATAATCCCTTCTCAATTCGTTTTCCAATTTTCCTGACTTTTTAAACCAGAAAATGGAGGAAGATAGCATAGATGTATACAAGTGGAGGGGTATCACAGAAAGGATGAAATTAATAAGAGTTCTTATCAAAACTGCTCAAAATCATCTCCCATCATTGCTTTAACGGATATATATTTACCCTAATCAGCAATTACTTTCATTAATACTGATATAATTTTTTTACTATAAACTTTTTTGTTTGTTTTATTTTACTTTAGGATGATTTAATTTAATATTTATTAAGATGTTTCATTTAATTATTTTAACGATACACAGTTTTAATTAGGTAACATTCAGTAAAATACGATTGGAAAATTAAAAATGATTAAGGGTTTACTATGAAAAGGTTTCCCTACCATGCCCAAAATCCATCTGTATTGTTTTCTCTTACTCCTTCACATTAAACTATTTTTAAGTTCTTTTGTAGTTTTCCAGAGGTTCTTTATGAAAATATTAGAAAATACTAATAGAGATTCTTATTTTATCTCTTGTATATCTAAATGGCAGCATACTATTTACATAGTTCTGAACTTTTCACTTAACACTATATTGGGTTGCCTTTTCATATCAGAGCATAGAGATAGTTCCCCTTCTTTGTACAATAGCAGAGTATTCCATTGTGTGGATATACTATAAATTATTGAGTCTCTATTATTGGACATTTGGTTTGTTCTCAAAATTTGGCTTTTCTAATGAACAATCTTGTTCATTTGCTATTTCTTAAGTATGAAAATATATGTAAAAGATAAAACCCCAGAGGTGAAATTTCCAGGGTAAAGAGTATATTTGCATTTGTAATTTTGATGAAAATTGTAAAGGCTATTCCAATGTACACTCCCATCAACAGTTTTAAAAAGTACCTATTTTCTCACACTTTGCCAACAAAGGGTAGTATTAAATTCTCAAAATTCTGCCAATCCAATAGGTAAAAATAGTACCACTCTATAGCTTTAATTAAAATTTCTGCTATTAGTGATACCACGTATCTTTTCATATGTTGTAAAACCAACTGAATTTTTCATATTAATCCTTTCTTTAGACACTTTGTCCTCGCGTCTTTTCTTAATATATTCTTATTGATTTCCAGGAGCTCTTTATGTATTTGGGAAATTTACCTTTTGATTTTGTTATGAGTTGCAAATAATTTTTCCCAATTTGTTATCTGTCTTTTGGCTTTATATACCTGGAGGTTTTTTCCCATGTACAAGTTCTGATTTTTATATAGCCATACCAATCTTTCCTTTTATGACTTCCTTCCCCACTTCAAGGTTGTAAAGAAACCCTCACATGCATTTTTATAGTGTTGTGTGACTTCTTTTTCTTCTAAGTTTAACATTAATATTTAAACTTTATTTTTGAGCAAGTATGTGTAACAAATCCAACTTTAGATTTTTCCTGATGACTATCTAGTTGTCCCATCAACAAATATGGAATAATCCATCTTTTCCTGCCACTGATTTTTCATGCTCATTTTATCAGATACTAAAGTATATTATGTTTCTGGTTTACTTTTGGACTTCTGTTTCCTATTTATTACATTAAGTACTAGTACACTTAACATAATACATAGTGCAATGCATTACTTTTTCTACGTTTAGACATGTTTAGATAGATGTCTGAAATTACTATGTTGTAATTGCCTCCAGTGTCCAGGACAGAAAAAGGCTGTACAGGTTTGTTGCCTAGGAGCAAGAGGCGACACCATTTAGCCTAGGTATGTCAAAGACTATACCAACTAGGTTTGTATAAGTACACTCTATGATGTTCACATAATGGAGAAATCACCCAACAATGTCATTTCTCAGAACGCATCCCAGTCATTAAATGACACATGACTGTATTTAACTTATAAATGCTCTTGATTATATCTGTATTTTCACATCACAAGTATTTTGTCATATTTAGCCACTGCTTACTGTAACTCATCATTCAAACATGTGCTCCTTCCCCAATTCCCCCAGAAAGTACACCCATTATGTTGAACCAGACATTGTCATTTAATCTCTGAGAAAATGCAGCAGAGACATCAGCAATTTTTCAGTTAAAACTATGCATAAAAAATACGTATGGCAGAAGACTATTTCTTCTTTCTGAATATGCCTTTAAGGGTTCAGAGTTGTGGGGTGTTCACAAACCTCGGAGCGAGTTTGTTCAGCCTCTCATAGTGGTTTACAGCAACAGAAGTCTGTGAAACACACTGCTCTCTCTTCTGAGGGTGCTCCACGATGACTTAAAGCCTAGCCATTAAAGAGCATTTGAAAGGGCACTTACTATTTAGTACCCAGTAAACATATATTTTGATTTTCTTTCATACTGTTTAATGGCATAATATTCAGCAAGGATCTGTGGAAACCAGCTAGCAATCACAACAGACACACTCCAGGGAGGAGTACCAGCCCTTCCTAGATTGGGCCTCTCTCCCTCCCCACAGCAGAAGGGCTGCAGCCGATTTCATCATAGTGCCAAATATTCACAAGCTTGTTGTCTGTTATTGGTTTAATGTAGTACATTCACAGAGATTGAGGCTGATTTTCAGTAAAGGCCTATAAATAATGCTCTTTGGCTGTGATCTTGAGGCTTTTGAGCTCAGTCTCCCCACTCCCACCCCTCCTTCTTATCAAGCATTTCCACAATGGGGAGAAGATTAATGTCCTCACAACAAAGGATGACTTTTGGAGCAGAACCTACCCAATAATCAGAAGTGGCAAGTAAAAGAGGGCGGGTGGTGACCTCTCTCAGTGACATGAACAAGGAGAGGCTGGAGTAACCTTTCCTTTTGCTTAGAAACTGCCCAAACCACTCATTGCAGGAAGCGTTTGGCTACCGATCACTTCTCTGAGACCCGTTGTAAAAGGTGAGCAAAACTGAAAGCTCTTCCCCTCCCTCCCCAATTAGTTCAGATTGCAGTCGACCTTCAAAGATATCCATTGCAGGGGTGTTTTTCTAGTGATGATGCTGTGAAAATAATTTTCTTTTTTGAAGGGCTTTCTTTCTATTCTCTCCCCATGGCAACTTTTGAAAATTTGTTAAAACGCACACTCTCACACAACCCTCTCAGGCTATCCACAAGCTCTCTAGGTGAGTGGGAACAAATGGCTGCCTATCAAAGAAGTGCACCCAGGACAATTGCACAGTTGTGATCATTTGGCGATCTGGCACACACTCTCCCTGCAGCCCCTGCTGTCCTGAAGCCCCCAGGAGTTTATTTTTTTATTTTTCTTAATACAAAGAGACAAGGTAGTTGGAGACCAAGGGGTATGTGTGTGTGTGTGAGTGTGTGTGTGTGTGTGTGTGTGTTTAATTAAGCAAAAAGTAGTTTGGACCAACTGCTTTTCCACATTGACAAGAGTGATTTCTTAGGATGCCAATAATGGCATAGACATGGAAGAAAGCAAGCTAGGGCATCTATAACTTCAGGGCATCTGTGCACTTGATATATGACTGAATTGACTAGCTGAGACTAGAAACTGATCGGGGAGCAAGCCTGTGGGGAAAAAAATCATACCAAGGGATTGAGGGAACCATAGATAATTCAGGACTGTTGGGATGCTCTGAAGGCAAGCAAAGCGCTGAGTCAAGGGAGGACTCATTCTATCAACAGAAACGTCCCCCAAATAGATGCACATCTAATTGACACATGGTAAAAGAAATCACGCATGCCTCACGGTTTGGGGTAAGCACTTGTTTCACTTCAAGCACCCTAACTTCCTGCTGATGTCCCTTCTCTAGGGACCTTGTTTTAAGATGTTCTTTATATTAGGTATACATAGAGAAGAAAGCAAGAGCAACAGTGCTCTTCTGTGTAGTATAATTTCTGGGAGAGGAAAAAAAAGCTATTTCTATTTTTTCCTCTCTGCCTCAACACAAGAGTGTCATGCTGAGAATTATGCTGGGGCTAGGATTTAATGGCCATACCAGGAATTGGAAGCAGCACCTGTGGACCAGAATGTAAATCCATGGATGGTTTTTCTTGATGCTTTTATGGAGCATGAATGAGGATGTAATTTAAAAATAAGCCCTGCATTCTATTTAAAAAGATAAGAAGGAGCTGGATGTGTGTAAATGTTTGGATTAAATATGACCAAGGACTGTACTGTATTTAAATGGCTTGGCACTTTGAAAATGATGGAATCAGCCTTCATAATGGTGCAAGCATCTACCTAATGGAACTAAATTTGCGATATAGGTGCATAGTGGAAAAGAAGGGCAGACAAGTGGCACTGAGAATCTAAGTGAGACGGCACCAAAGAATGAAACATATTGAGTTTAATGATTGACCTTATTGGGAATCTTTCTGTTCTGACAATGAGGATGTGGATTATCCTATTATTCTAAGCAGGTGAATCATCTTATTAATGCACCCTAGTCTTTCACATTTTTATTTAACTTTAAATTAAATGGAACAGTTTCAGGAACAACCTCCCATCTCTTAAAGGAAATGAAAGCATATTTTCTGTGTTGCTTTATATATTATTTTTCTTTCCAGAGATACACTTTAAGCTCTGCCAAACTATAAAGCTTTGGCTTTCGTTTGGATACAACTGAGGTGTCTGGGAAGTTTCTCTGTAAATTCCTTCAAATCCAGAGAAGCTGAAGGAGATGCTAAGAGGCCGCGCTCCCCTTAATGACTCCACATGGAACAGCATCTTTGGAATTCTGATTTGGATACTGTCGGCCACTTGATAGTCCCACTCTAAGGAGCAGCAGATGAGTAGTAATCAAATGTTTTCTGAATTTATCCTCATGACTCTCCCTTTAAACCAAAATTAGGCCGTGAAGGAATATTTGCTGAGAAACACTTACCAGGCACCTGCTTCATAATATAAATGCTACTCTGGAAAGCCTTTTCACACAAAGGAAATATTTCACTGGAAGGTCAATATCTGAAACCAATGAAAGAAATTGAGCTGTTTCAAACTTACCGACAAAGGTTTCTGTCTCACCCCATTCCACTCTTTTTTTTTTTTTCCTTTTTGGTTTTGTTGCCTTTCAGCATATTTTAGGAACTAATCAGCTTTATAAAAGGTAGCACTGTTAGTCTACTATTTGTCTTGGTCTTCATTGCAGCTCCTTAAAAGATAGAGTGCAAACAAAGCAAGAATTAAGGTCATTCCATTTAAATCCTTCAGAGAGGAAGACAAGGGCTAAGTTATTGCTGAGGACTACAGAGAGGAGGGCTGGAGGAATCCAGGATTAAAAAAAAAAAGAAACCCTCATTGTTTATTATTTGCCAGCTTCAGAGCAGCCCCCATTCCCATATTTGTGAAGGGATTACCCTCCCATCTTCAGAGATTAATGGGAAGCCCAGACAATTCCCTGGCCCACCGCCTTCCCTGCACCAAAGAGGCATTCTCCAGGAAGGTGGGCCTGGGAGTACACTCACTTGGGGAGGGCGGGGAGAGCGTGACTCACTCACACCCCACAGCCTGACATGATTCATCTTCCAGCTGCAAGAGAGGCCCAAATATAACTGCAAAAGGGGTTCCCTAACTGCCAAAGGAGGGGGCCACACTTCATCAACAAGGGCACCTGTATAATGAACATCTGTATATCTAGCCCTGAATTGTACCCCATATATTTAAAATAAAAAATTTATTAAAAAAATAATAAAAGAAAATGATATGAACAGTCATTTCAGTAAATATAGATTTAGTCATTAAGCACATGAAAGATAGTCAACATTGTTAGCCTTTAGGAAAATGTAATTTAAATGTGCTAAAAATGGCTAAAATTAAAAATAGTGACAACATCAAATGCTGATGAGAATATGGAGAAATTGGAACACTCGTATATTACTGGTCGGAATGCAAAATGGTACAGCTACTCTGGAGAACAATTTAGTAGTTTCTTATAAAACAAAACATGTGATAACCATAAGATCCAGCAATTGCACTCCTAGGCATTTATAACAGAGATATGAACATTTATCTCATACAGAAATCACTACACAAATAGTCACAGCAGCTTTATTTGTACATAATTGCCAAAATCTGGAAAAAATCCAGATGTCCATTAATGTGTTAAGTTATGATACATCTATACTATGTGTACTATTCATCAATGAAAAGGAAGGAAACATTGAAACACGCAACAATTTGAATGAATCTCTATGAATTATACCAAGCAAAAAAGTCTATTTTAAATGATTACATATAGTATGATTATCTATATAACATTCTTCAAATGTCAAAATTATAGGAATGAAGAACAAATTTGGGCCAGATTAGTAGGGATGGTGGGAAGAGTGTAGGTCTATGAAAGAGCATCAAGAAGAATTCTTCTGATTGTGATAGAAATGTCCTGTATCTTGATTGTATCCATGTCAATTTCTTGGATATGATATAGTAATATAATTTTGCAAGATATTACCTTTGGAAGAAACTTAGTAAAAGGAAAAAGGGTGGGGGGTTCCCTGTTCTTACAGAAGTAAAACTGTACATCAGGAGCTGGTAATGCACATGTAAACCTTAGCTTGTATCAGACCTAAAAGGCAGATGAGAACAAAAATAAAAACAATATGACCCATGCAAATGCATCGCAGCAGCATTTAATACTGGCCTCTTTCTTTCTTCCACAGCCCTGATGGCAACTTTACTCCCCATATTTTACTTGAGACCAAAGTCAGTTGGAGTATACTGGACTTTCTTTATTTTCTGCTGTCGTAGTTGTTCATTACATATCACTAAAATATAAGAGCCTTAAAAATGTTTTTGTAAAATGTGGTAACCAGTTGACCTGTTTAAGTGAGTGATGCACTGTAAAGTTTTATCTTCAAGAAGTAAGACCAGGAAGTAGAAATTGTCATCTGTTTTCAACGGAGATGCAGATTCTTATCTTACACTGAGGAAGATATTTTCCATTTCCAGTATTTAGCAAGTTTGCCACATAGTAAATGTACATTATTTGTTGCATGAAGAAAAGTTTTGGTGTTTTTTACTGTTTTAATAATAGTAGCAATAATATTAATCATTGTTATTGTTTATTGAGCATTTACAATGTGCCATGCCATATGCTAAGCACTTTCCTTACACTATCTCACTTAATCCTAACATCAACATCATGAGGGTATGTATTATCCCCATTTCACAGGTGAGACAAACCAAAGCTCACTGAAGTTGTCACTCACCCAACATCACATAAATAATGAGTAGCAAAGCCAGCCCAGTCCACAGGGCCATACTGTCTTACCCCAGACCCTGTGTTCTTCATGCTGTGCTGCTTCCCAAATGCTTCAAAGCAGCATTTCTTAACTTGAGTTTAGGAAATACTCAGAATTGTTCCAGATTCAGTACCATTTTGTTTGATGAAACAATTATCATTGGAGACAATAAGGGTGCCACTTTTAGCCAAGGTATGAGATGAGAACAGGCTGCTTTCATAGTGGTTTCAAATTCTTTCCTCAATTCTCAGAAGAATTTGGCTACTCACAAAGTACAAGGGGGACCCCCAAACCCCCGGAATTATCTTTTGGAGGGTAGGTCCCTTGTAGTACACTCAGAATGTGTTCCTCCAAATCAAACGATCAATCAAAGTTTTTATCTGGAAGTTTTGAGAAGGTTGCATCACAATTTTCAGAAGAAATGTCCCGAATTGTGGCAAACAGGTAACTGGATCTTCCACTATGACAATGCACCTGCCCACACCATGCTAATTGTTCAGCAGTCTTGACCAAAACCAGCATGACCCCTGTGCCCCACCCTCCTCATTCACTTGATCTTGACCCAAGTGACTTTTTTTTCCTGGATGAAAAAAATTCCTCCAAGGGAAATGTTTTGCCCATGTGGAAGATGTGAAACAAAAAACAGCAGAAGCACTAAAAGGCATCAAAATTGACAAGTTCAAAAGCTGTTTTGGCAGTGGAAAAAGCATCTCGATAGGTGTATTGCATAAGATGCATAGTACTTTGAAGGTGACTGAAGTTTAAGCATGTAAGAATACATACACAATTTTTAAATAAATAAATTCCGAGTTTTTTTGAGTCCCCCCTTGTACAATGACAACTTGGTGGTGCTTTGTTGAAAGTCATATACACAGATCTCCTGAAAGGAGTGATGCTCCTTCCCTGAAGGATATCTTCCCTCCTTCCTTCCTTCAGTTACTTCCCCACTCCCCACCACATGGTGTCAAGTTTTCCCAGGCAAGATGAGATTTATTTGCAACACCCTTGGCATATGGTGGGTTTGCCTGGCGTTCTGCAGTGTTTGATTATGATTGGCCTAGTTAATTCATTTCATTGTATGTTCACCCCTCCTTGGAAACGGAACAGGATTAAATTGCATTTTTAAAGCCTTAACAAATCACCGTGTGATTTAAATCAGAATAAAGACAAACACTGAGATCGTTTTTTTAAAGGAAATTCTGACAGCATTTCTGGCTCAGCAGGAGTGTTTGTCCAGAGACTCACATTCTCTCTCAACCACTGGGATGCCCAGTTGTAGGCATATTGACTACTCAGCAATAAATGTAGGATCCATAATCAAAGACTCACCAGAGTGAAAAGCCATACATGGAATTATTGTTTCCTCTTGAATAATCCTAAAATCTTTTAGCAAACAGTCCAATTTATTCTTCCTCCACTCTACTAGCTTACATAGTAAGCCAAAGTGGACTGAGTTATACCCATTTGTTTAATAACATCCTTTCTTTTGAGGAAAGTGCTAGAAAGCATTTTAGAAAGAAAAGGAAGTACAACTAGCATTAAAATGTATAAATAAGAAAAACTGTGTCTAAGTCAGTAATAGTGAACTAAAATTTCCCAGAACTATTATTAAGGAATGCCTACTATTATTTTTAGTAAATTTTACTCAGCTATGCAATAATTTCTAACATAATTGCTTACCAAGTCTTATCTGCACCATAGGTTGTAATACTACTGTACTTCCAAATAAAATAAATAGATAAATAAAACAAGCAGGAATAAATTCCATTTGTGGAATCTTTGGCAATTCTGTATAACACGATTAGAAAACTTTGAAATATAAGTGCTATTTAACTTTACTAATTTCAGCTTGTGGTGTTTTGTTTAGAACTTTTGGGCTCAATTTCACGTGCCACAATTTTTATAGCATTTTAATGTGGTGAGAATCAAATTTTTGAGAATAAGAAACCAGAGCCCAACATCAAAACGGGAATATCCTATCATTTCCTTTCATTTTCTTTTTATCTTATTTTAAAGATGTGGGGTACAATTCAGGATTAAGTATACAAGTGGTCATCATTTAGGTAAATTTGGACCTCTCTTTGGTCCCCACTTTGTCTGGTTCTAAACAAAACATCACGCTTATTTATTTTTTTTTATAATCAGTATTTTTTATTATGATATTGTAGGGTACAGTCAAGGATTAGGTATACAAATATGCTTTGTTCAGGTACCCTTGTTGACAAGAGGTGTCTTCCCGTCCCCAGACAGATATTGACTACCATTAATCCCATCTCCCTTCCCCTCCCCCCCCATAGTTTCCCATCTCTGCCAGTCATTTTCTTATAGTATTATATTGGATGTTCAAAGTTCACTATATGAGTGAGAACATGTGATACTCAGATCTTTGTTTCTGTGAGAGGTCACTCAGTATTATAGATTCTAGTT